>JBBPCY010071747.1:0-11625 GCA_037974405.1 Brachyalestes nurse | reverse complement strand
AACACACCTGACAATTACATACATGCTCTATGGTTCTGTCCACCTGTTCAGAAGTTCTGGTATGAGATTTGTGAAGATTTATCAAAGTGTCTTAAATGTTCCATTCCAGTCTCTCCTTCAGTCTGCTTGTTGGGTGACCTAGAGGGTGTCACTACAGAGGTTAACACAATCCACATGTCCTCATGAACTGGAAAAATAGAAACAATCTTAATATCAACCAACATAGAGATCGTTTGTTGGACTATATTAGTATTGACACAGCGTCTGCTGCCACATTAGATCAATCTCTGTGGGCTCCTTTGATCAGCTCCATCACCTAGTGTGAGTGGGGGCCACGATTCTGTCCGGCTTTGGTCTTGGTTGCTGATGTGGGGGGGCCATGCTGGCTTGGGGCATCTGGGAGTCCTCTAGGGGTGGGTTTCTTGGGGGGTCTGGCGCTGGGGCTGCGGTCCTGGCCTGGATGGGGCATTGGTGGCTCTTGGGTGGTGTTTTTCTGGCGGCCGTACTGCTCCGGGATAGGTCCGGGGGGGCTTGGGGTCCTGGCTGGTGTGCTGCCGGGTGTGGGTTTGTGCTTGCTCTGGTGTCCGGCCCTGGTGCGGGGACCTTCGACACATCGGTGGAGCTGGGGGCTTCTTTAGCTGGTGGGTATGTCCCTACCATCTGTGAGTATCCACTCTGCAGGGGGGGTCCAATAGAGGGGGAGTACTGGCCTAACCTGGGTGTCTATTGTTCTATGTAATCTGGGAGTTGACTGAATGTTGGGGTGGGAGTAGTTTTTCCTCTGTTGTGGGGTCTGGTGGGCCGCCCCAGGCTCTGCGGGGGCCGGTGGGGCCACTGCCATGGGCCCTGGTCTGGATGGGCCTGGTCCCCCGGCCCTGGGCAGATTTTGGGGCTGTGGTTCCCCACACACACTATTAAATATTTACATGGAGGAACCTTACGAACACAAGTGCGCTCACACACACAGGTGTGCACACAGGTGTACACACAAGCACTCACACTGGTGTGCAAATAGGTGCTCTCAAACACAGTGTCTCGATATGCTGTTGCTTCAAAACATAATTTGTATTTCAAAACATATTTTATTGTGTGTGCTGATAGGCTTTAAGATTTAGGATTTACTGTGAGTCATACAGATGACAATTGTTGCTGCAGTTTCTCTGCTGTTGTGTCTTCTGTTGTTTTCTCTCTTTCTTTCAGCAAGTATGGAAGGAGATTATCTGTTTGTTTGTATTTTCTCTGTCCTCCCTCCCCCTTTTTTCTTTTTTTCTTCCTATATTTTTCCTTCATTTTTTTCTGTTTTTTTTTTTTTTCTCATTCTGTTCCCCGGTCTTGTCTGTCATAATATGGCTTTTTATAAAAAATAGGGAATTTAAAATTAAATACAGTCAATTAATTAAAAAATAAATAAATAAATAAATTCCAATAATAAAAAAGGCTGTGAATGATGATAGCACAGCTACACATACACACTGTTCTGTGTTATTTGTGTTACTGACAGGCTGAGGAAATAAAAAATAGATTAGGAAAGTTTTGGTTTGTTCTTTTCTTTTCTTTGGTGTTGTCGCTAGGCCCTACTCGTTCATTTCTTGTAGTTCATGGTAAGCTCTGTAAATAGTATTTCAGATTTATATTGACTTTTGTTTCACTGTACATATTTATCATTGATTGTCCCCACTATCCTTTGTAAATACTTTGTATTATAGTACACCAGTTTTTGCGTGAAACTTGGTCCTGTCTGGTGCTCATCATTTCCTGTGTGCAGTTTGTGTCCTCCCTACCATCTAACAACCCCAATCATTAACCCTAGTCGTAACAGGATCCATAGTGACACTGAGGTTCTTTACAGTTGATGTTGGAGAGGCTGAGGAACCAGCAAGATCAAGCATTAGACCTGACAGTTTGTTTCTAGCAGCTTTCGGACCTAGAAGAAGGACCTCAGTTTTATCTGCTTCGAGTAAGAGAAAGTTATGTGACATCCAGTCTTTTATATCTTCAATGCAGTCCCCAATCTTGTTTAATCTAAGTTTATCATCTGGATTGGCAGAGATATTAAGGTGTGTGTGGCACTGGAAGCTGATCCCATGTTTGTGGATAATCATCCCTAATGGCAGCATGTACGAAGTTAATACAAGAGGTCCTAATACAGAACCTTGTGGGACACCATATTTTACTTTGTTGGGTGCTGAGGATTCCCTGTTAACTCTTACAATCTGATAGTGGTTGGACAGTATGATCTAAACCAGGATTAAGGTGGTTCCAATGTCTCTGTGGTTCTGTACCTTGCTCAAGGGTACCTCAGTGGTGCCGCTGGCAGTCCTGAGATTCAAACCTATGACCTTCTGATCGGAGGGGCAACTCCATAACCACCAGACCACCCACTGTCTGGTGTAGACGTAGAGCCTGGGCTTTTTGGTCCTCATTTTCAGGGTGGTCCACTTTTTTCACCTGGAAGTCCAGGCCAAGGTCCACACCAAGGTCCACATTTCTGTTTCTATTATTTAATCTGATTAGTTTTGCTTTCACATTGCAATGTTACAAATCTGTGTCAAGTTGTTATAATTTACCTGGGTTGTGTCTTATTGTACCTGACAGTGATTATTTTTTCACGCTGACTTTTGATTTCTTCATCAGACTAAATTTAATCTCTTTATCTTCCCAGGTGCAGTCCTCCTTCTTCTTCCATTGTTTAATGGAAGTGGTCCAAATGTAAGTGGAAGTGGTCCTAAACATGTTTTCACTCTGCAAGGAAAACTGCACAATGGTTCACTTCTGGGCCAAGATCACCTCTTTTGGTTGGACCAAGTTTTGGTCTTTTGGTCCAGACCATGGTCCAAGGCATGCTTGTTAGCTACATTAGCCTCACGCCTCTTGTCCACTTATGACATTTGTTCATTTATGACCATTTTACATCCCCTTTATCTCCTAGAATTAAAGAGCCTTGTGTTACCATGCCTTTATGACTAATACGCTCAGTTCTGATTGGATGCCCTGAATTGGGCCTCATCTAAAAAGCCATCCCAACACAATGAGACCCTCCTCCAAGCTTTATCATGAATGGCTGGGGCTAAATTGTTGTTGGCTGAATATGTAAATGTCTTGGCTATTGTGACATCACAAAACGGGTGAATTCAAAATGGGCTAATTTTTAAACTCCAACTCAGTCTAGTAGATAATGTATTATTCTTCTATTTATACCCTTCTATTTGTTGGTTTATTATAGTACATCATTGGTTCTCGGTGATATGGGCCACTTAAATGGCCCTCACGTTCTGGTGCATTGTGGTAAAAAGGTTTGGACTTGAGGGAGAGGAAAAGTCCTGGCAAGGAGTTTTCTTGTGAGTTTTGTTAAACTTAGATACAGACCCCCTTTGTCCGTGTTTGTTTGAGTGTGTAATATGCTTTGTCTGTGTGTGTGTGTGTGTTTGTGTGTGTGAGTGCTGTGTGTATACATGTTTGTATGTGTCTGTGGTGGTGTGTGGTTGGATTTGGGGCCCAGTTGGCACATTGGTTACTCTTTGTCCACACACACACACACACACACACACACACACACACACACACACACACTGCAGCTATCTGATATGCCTGAACCCTGGGTCTGTCAGCATCCAGCCTTAATGATTCTGTTAAAGCCCACTGGTTGTCCTGCTTACTGCTTCAGCAGCCATAAGTATGAACTTTAAAGACTCACCACTACTCACCTCTGATTGATGAGCTGAGCACAGAGCAGAGCAAATGGGCTTGGAGACATCAGTGGGCCGATTGTATTGACTTGGTGTTCCTCTTGGGTGGTTTTTGAGGAGCATTCTGGAACACACAGGTACTTCAGACTCTTGGAAGGCATCTTAAACTGAAGACTTTGCTGTCTTATGATGTCTTAATCAGTAAGCAAACGTTCCACCAAATCTGGTGTTGGACAAGGAGGCAGGACGTCGTAATGTAGCGCAGAAACTAGTCAAAAACAGTACAATGTTATATTTTCCTTATATGATATAACTGTATGTGGAAGTAGGTGCACCCCGGACACATTTTGTTGAGCTTTAAAGATAGGAGAATGGTTAAAGTGGTTAAAGATTTATGTATGTTTGCATCACCGTCTTGTCGTAATACCCCACCTCTTTTCTTCTCCGGTTTCTTTACTGATTATCGGACATTATGTTCGTATTTATTAGGTAGAATCCTTTCCTCCCTCCATCCCCACCACATTTCCTTGCTCCTACAAAACAGTGGGCCATTTGTCCTCTAGGTCCTTGGCAGTGTTGTGGGGGTTTTGCTTTGCACATCTGACCAGTTTATGGGTGTTTTTCTTGGTCTACCACAGAAAAGAAGATGGTTTAGACAGCCACATGTGCAAATATCTTTGTGTCGGGGGGGAAAAAAGCAGTGGGTCACATCACACACAGAAGCGCACAGCCTCACAAGCCCCTCTTTGCAGGGGTCAGGCCAGGCCTAGGATGCTAACAGAGCTCCCTGAACCCCTTCCGAGGACAATGGAGCTGGAATCAAAGGATCCAGGGTGGATGTTGGTTTTGGATTGTTCCTCGGAAGTTCCTCTTCTTTTTCTTTTCATCCCCCTCCTGCTTTTATTCGGGCTGGACAGAGGGGTAAAATGTCCCATTTTGTTCCACTGACTCCTTCACAATACACCATGTTTTCTTTCTTAGGAGCTCGTAGAGGATCCGGCTCGAATGTTGCTTTGAACCACAGAGTGTGAAAACGCATTCAGGCGTATTCGCCCTCTGCAGCTCATTCATAGACCCATGTTACTACCGTTTCAGGACATGGAGGGTCAAAGGTGGAATTCGACAGCTTTCTTTGTTGTCCTTTGTTAGTAACTCACTATAGGTGATTTTCCATCTTGAGATTGAAAGCAAAACGTAAAAATCCGACAGCAACAAGGCGTTCTACTTAAAATGCTAAAAACAGCTTTTCAAGATGGCAACCAGAATTATAGCTCGTTATTTTAGCTCCAGCTTTGAGAAAAGACCTTTGACCAGCAGTTGCAAGTAACAACCCTCACTGTGTTTCTGTAGTGGAACCAGGGGCACTATATCTGCTAGGGCACAGGGTTTGGATGGTAGCTGCACCAAACTGTGCTGAGATGTTCACGAGTCACGTCTGGAGTTTTAAGTACAAACAATATACTCAGAAAAGCATGAAAGAGCTTTTTCACGATAATGCTAAAATATCATCATATTGCATATTAAATACTAAATCGCCCTCTTATACTACTAATAGATAAGCTTTATATGCAGTTATTTAGTATGGACGGGTCTTGATTTTCTATTATTTTGTATTTATTTCCCCTTGTTTTTACTGTCACACTTCTAAAAGGTCACAGTAAGTAACATAAAAGCTGTTTGCCAACCGCCAACAACAGAAGAAGAGGAATGACCCGAAGAAGAGTCGAAAAGTTTCCAGTAACTATCCAATAGTGGTTTTGCTTGAAATGCCTATTGCTAATACTTAAAGAGCTCCATATTTGCCTGGTTTGAAGATCTGAAGTTTGGGAGTCCATGGAGTTTTAGAAAATAGCACTGTGAACACAGCAATATATAAATGTAAATATATTGTTAAATGTGAAGGTGCCAGAAGGGGTTCTTTGGAGCAATGTCCAAAGAGAAGCCAGTTTTGTTCTGTGATAAACGTTTTAATGTAAGGGACCCACGTGTTCAGATGTGGGAGTGTGAAGTAACTGTGGAAGATGTCAGCACATATTTTAAATAACAAAATTTTACACAGCATGTAAACATTACTAAGGCACCATTAATTCACCAGTCCGTATGTAGAAACTATGAAAACAGCCTATTTTGAATTTACCACTTTTTGAAGTCTCGAATACAAATATATTTACATATGTCCACCTATACAGCCTGTATTCCTTATTTAGGGTGAAGTTATAAGGAGTGTTTCAGGATGGACTGCTTTTTGCAGTCAAGTGGCCATATGAATAATGCATTATGGTTCTGTTACAAAAACCCTTATAAATGCCTTTAAAAATACAGAAAATGCCAGATAAATCAATAATATATGGCCCTTTAAAGCTATAATGTGATGGATCTATACCAGCGAATGTCTTAAATATGTTCTAGAAATGAGCCAAGAACCATTTAGGAGAGATTTGTTTGAAGAGAGTAGGCCTTGTCTGAGAGATCAGACTTAAGCACATATGCTGTTCCCATTGACTTCAGCATTGCACCAAGTCATAAAGTCCAAGGCCTTGTTGAGGGACTCCAGAAAACCATGTGTCCAGCAGTAATTCAGGTAGTTGAGACCCATTTCTCCTTTAAATGACTCCACGCCTTGCATTTCCCTTTTGGTCACTCTGCTCTTTTACAAGTGTGTTTCGTAAGCACGTCTTTTTTTACTCTGTCAGTTTATCCTTCCTGTTTCACTCTGTCTCCTTTCTTTCCCTCCCTCTCTCCCTCTCTCCCTCCCTCGCTCTCTCTCTCTTTCTAAGTGCCGAGTGTTGTACGAGGCCCGACAAGGCCCTGGCCTAAGCCCTGCTGTCCACTCCACGGCCATAAACACACACAGGCAGAGTAATGGCAACTCTTCCAGGCCTCTCAGGGTTAATCCCTCGGATGCACACTCGCCGAGAGCCCTGTCATTTCTCAAAGCCCTGACTCCTGAGCGGCCGGCTTGACGTGTCAGCATCTCCCAGGCTTGTGCTGGACTTTCCCCAGTGAGAACGAGGAGTTAATAGCGTGAATAAAAGTAAATGTTATGCAGAGAGTGTTAATCACACATGACCGTTTAAGCATTTTTATGAGCCAAGCAGATGCCTTTACACCGAAGAAGCATTCGACTGCAGGCCAAGCTTAAAGGAAAAGTTTGGTCAAAAATTAAATTTGCAGTTTTCTTTTTAACCCAGATGAAACAGATTGACCATGAAATGGCTGGAGGCTGAGTGTCTGAAGTTTGCTTCTTTTAGGCTATATTATATATATATATAAAGGCTGTCACACGATTATTCTAATTAATGATTATTCAAATTAATGATTATTCAAATTAATTATTATTCGAATTAATTATTCGAATTAAGAAAATATAATTGAATTAGGAACATGAATAAATACATCAACATTACAGACTTTGAGCAGCTCTTATTTAATCATTGTTCATGTGCAGAAATGGTCCAGCCACTACAAACGACCTCTGCAGTTATTGGTTTCCCTCATTCACAAAGCAGTCCAGGCTGAAACATGACTCATAACTTCATTGTAAATGGGCGGGGCTAAACTGCCGAAGGCCAAATGGGAGGATGTATGCTAATGTACCGGTTTTTGTGACATCACAAAAACTGTGAATTCAAAACAGGGTGTACTTCTTTTGAATGTGTAGAAAAGGTAATAGTCTACAAAAGGTAAAAATGTTTATGAGCACAATAAAAATAATACCATGAAAATAATAAGACCATGAAAATAATACTATAGTGAAAAAACAATTTTTTCCAAAAAACTGTAGTCAATCAGCCAATATATGGTTGGTGTTGGAAGTGAGCGTCAACCGATGCTTAGATCATCACACATTTGGGCTCATTTATTATTCAGTAGTCTCTAACAGACTTGCTTATGTGGTTTCTGATACTGAATGACACTGACATCAAAATATGGGCAAAATTCAGACTTGCAACTTCTCGATGCTACTATTTTTTTGCTAAGCTCCATCTTTTAGTCAATGTTTAGAGTCATACAGTGTCAGAAACCACATAAACAAGTCTATTAATGACCTACTGATAGTGTGTGGGATCATCTGGACAATTCTAACTGCTTCCATTACTTGTAAGCTGTGTTAGCCTCGTAGCTCCAGGGCAAAACCTCAAACATGTCTTGGCTGATCGACTACATCTGGTGGGAAATTGTGTACATTTGAGCCATTCTTTCAACATGTTCTATAGAGAGCTAGATTTTTGGCATATATTGATGTAGTCTATACACTAAAATAAATAGACAGCTTTTATCGGATATAAAGAACTGCGGGGATCATAACCAACATTAATATGGTTGCTTCTGCCAAGTTGTGTGTTAACGCCACAGGGACGGTTATGTCAGAGGCAGCTCCTGAGGGCCGTCTTTCTGGAAACGTGATTAAGGCTGAGCTTTGATCGGAGTCCAGTGGAGTGAAGCGGGAGTGATGTGGGAACTTTCCCTCGTACACCGACCGTCCCACAGTGAACCTAAAGTCAGAGGTCGAGGGCGTTTCCTTGGAGCAGAGGTGCTTTCTGCTGGAATATGCTGCTGAAGGTGCATAGACATGTAAAGTATGCATTTAAACAGGGCATTTTTCTTGACATTTTTGGGCCCACTTATCATATATTATTTTTGCATAATTTATTTTATCCCCAATATGTTAAATTCAGCCAATAGGCAGTAACCATGTATTAAAATGTGCTCAAAATGGATGTCTGTAATAGACATCATCTTATTTTTATTTAGAAAATCAACTCTTTCGCACAACAGTATAATTCTTGCAGTTATGGTCTGGGCTCTTTTACACACGTCGCATGCTTATATAGTGCCTTATCTCTCTAATTACTCTGCTGGCTTTATTATTGAGCCTTGAGTCTGACTTAAAGGGCTCAAATCTGGGGTTAGTGTTGCGAGGTCAGACATGATCTCATAACGAGAATACAAGTCTGGGGAAACTTTTGGTGGTGGATTGTGACGAAATCACACTGCTAACAAGAATACACCTTGTGAAACCCACCCCTAAATTTCTCAGATCTGTACTCATGTCTGGAGTACAATCAATAATGCAAGCAAAATGAGCTGGCTAGCGAAACGCCATCATTAGCTAACAGAACCGTTTTTATCTTGCAAAAATAAATACAAACAACTTCCGGCTACTTTCAATAAAATCCTAGGTGAGTGTATTAGTGCAAAAGCATAATCATTATCTGTTTTGTAAGGGAAATATAATGAGCTATGATTCCACTTCATGTTTGGATGAGGGGGAATCAGCGGTTTGTTATATATTTTCTGTGCATGATTCGAGGGAAGAACCACGGCAGATATGAAGTGCAGTCTAAGCAGCATGCATGCATGATATAAGAACCATTATTTTAAGATTTGTAAATCAGAAAATAGCCCAAAACCTGGAGATATTTGATTCCTGGAGATGTCTGGTTCCATTTACTAATACTGTAAATAATCCTGTGTCTCGAGAAAGTCACTCTCAACATTGTTTGTCTTCATCCCAACCATTTAATTATACTGAAGTTATGAAAAATCAGTAGAAGAAGATCAGAAATATGATCTTCTGACCTCAGCATTAAAGTACTTAATTGTGCTATATGTAGTCCCTGGTCATTTGTACCACAATGTTCAGGAAAAAAAAGCCCTTTTTTGCCTTTCTTTGCACACTGAGGCCTGATATCTATTCTTAGATCAGCTCATTACACATGGAGTCAGATGAGATCTGGCAGAGAGGGTGAATTTAAATTGAAGTCGCTCCCTTGTGGTCAGGCCGGCCTCGTATTTGTGCAGCTGCTTAGATAATAGCCCTGAGTGTTTAGGCAACCACACTGAGATTATTCCATTAAATCTCAATGACACTGAACACCTATTCTCTCACAGAGCTGTGGTTTTTGTCTGTTACGAGCATTTAGCGCCGACATAAATAACCGTGGACATTCCAGGACGTCCCTGGGGAATAACCTTCTAGCTCTAAATGGAGACCCCCAGGGCCAGTCTAGAACATCTCAGGACAGGATCGTACTTCTAAAGAGTACATTTTGCTTTTATTGACTGAACTTCAGGACTGTTAGACACACAAATGATGCAAAATATTAATGAATTCATTACCACCTGAGAGTGTTCAGGTCAAATGTACATTTATAATGTATATTATTATTTTGAGCAAAAAGTCTAAACGTTTTCATGGAACAGTTTGATGAAAAAGGGAATTCACGCAAATTACCCATTGATCCCAGTAGTAAACAGATGTAATAATTTGGGGTTTTTTTTTAGTTTAGAGCTAGAGCTAATGTTGCTAATAAGCACTAGAAGTCAATAGTATCCCTTTTTTCAAAATAATCCCCAGTGCTTCTCTTAACCCGCGCAGAAAATATATTAATTTATTATATTTATGGACGTAATTTGGGTGACTGTTGACAGATTGTTTTGTGCATTGTTGGCAAAATGTGACCACCAGACATGTCTTGGCTACATTAGAAGTATGTAAGGTGTGAAACTGTTTTTTTTTTTTCCAAACCCATTTCTTTAAGTGGCAAAAATATTGGACACATTGGGTATTTGGCCCTAGTATGGGCTGATAAGGATTTTCAAGGGGGACTAGACCTAATCCATGTCAGGGAAACTGCTTCAGAATCATTGTCCTGTATCACCACTCTATTAATTGGATCTGTTTAGTTAAAGCATTGTTTTCCACACGTCTGGAAAAATGCTTATGTCTGCGATTATGGAGCCTTACATCCACGGGTGGGTATTATGGTTTAAAGTAGACTAAACAAATACAATGTCAACTTCGCCATTCCCAGACCCGTAGAAAGAGTGGTACCTCTTGCTCGATCCTTATTTTTAACTCTTTCAAAGTCAGAGTCGAAGTGAACTTTGTCATCTTGACCATATACAGTCTACAGAGAGATCAAATGGCGAAGCTCCACAGTGTACACATAGTGCAACAGACATAAGACCAACAAAACAGTGCAAATAAGTACAGAAGAAGGTAAAAGTGAGATTTAACCTGTCCTGCTCTCTGCACTATGAAACAATGTACTAAAAATGTGCTTAACTCTACCTTAATTCACCCCAGAAGATACTCCAAACCCGTTCAATTGAATTAAGCAGCCATTAATTTGTGAAAGTGACCCTTTAAAATTTACCTTAAAATTAGATTTGAGGCATGAGTGTGAAACCCCTTCATCTTAAATTTAAGGCGTTAATTCAGGAGGTTCTTTTATTTAAGGGGTAAATTTGAAAAAGTAGGGAGCAATTCAGTGGTTTTATCCCTTAATCTGTGGACTTTTTTCCCTTCATTTTCCTTCATTTCCTGTGTTGGAAATTAAATGTCAAAATTAAGGTCATTTTAAGGGGTAAAATTAAGATGTTTGGTTTTATAGTGCATTGTATATAAATATAAGTAAAATAAAATGTACAATGATTTTTAAAAAATGTGCAGTCTTTTACAGAATCGTGTAAACAGTATAGCCAGTGTAATCAGAATAACACGATAAAACAAGTGAAAATAGTAACATTTCACAAGATCCCATTTACTTAGCATTATGGATTCTAACTTGTTACACAAAGTAGTGGACGTGAGCACTAGGCCCAAACTTGCTAAAAACACTTGAACATGAAAGTAATGTCTTGCATAAAACACATTTAAAGGGTATTAACTCTTTAAGGTGGTTATAAATAGGACTTTGACTTCTAGAAATGAAGCTGACAAGCTAACCACAAGGTAGCTATAATTAAAATGTTCAGTTTCTCAGGTTTTATCTTTTACAGCTGCAAGTATTAAACTGAACAGCTTCACCGTAGTTTTTAAGAACTGCTGACAATATTTCTCCTCATTTCCAAATAAAAATATTGTTCTTTAAAGTATCATTTTAAAGGAAATGACAAAACATCAGAATAAGAGAAATGATGCAGCGTTTAC
>JBBPCY010071746.1:0-11626 GCA_037974405.1 Brachyalestes nurse | reverse complement strand
ATAATTTTTTTCTCACCAGACTGACCTAAAGCTTCCAGACATGCAACACACTTTCAGCCACAAATATCAATTTATTCTGCTCCAAAAAAGCACAGAAAGCCGGCTGAGCTTTTAAATAAAAACCACAGAGACAAACAGCATGGGGTCGGGATCTGAGTGCCTTTGTGTTCGGCCAAGTTTGAACAAATGTAGACTGCCTGTTCTCCCAGTGTTGTCCACGCTGTCAGGCCTCGACATTTACTGGTGAAAGTATGTGCTTGGGATCCCAAACCGGTCACAAAGTTAATGTGCATGAAGTAATAAACCAGCTTAGGAGATGTTGGCTAAGAGGCTAATTCTTGAATGACTTTCAAAAGCAGGATAGCCTAAAGTTTTCAGAATCAGAATCAAAAAACTTTACTATGGGGTATAAATACTATAGATAAATAACTTACTGCTAAGTAATTTACTAGTAATACAAATAGTGGTTTGTTCTCTGTAATGAGTCTATTACAGCATGTAAGTAGTGATATTTCACACTGTAAGACTATTGTACATAATAATATATTGCACACAATGATAATGATTAAGAAATCTTAGTAGCAGTCCAGTCCAGCAGTTATTCCTGGATGACCACAGCATTTTTGTATATAGCATAGAGTGTTTAGAACTAAGCATTTCTTTTCAACATTTTTTCATTTTTCTGGTCTCTGTGCTTCTTTGTGTCTGTGCAGTCGTTTCATAAGCAATTTCCTACAGGATCAATAAAGTTTTCGGATTCTGATTCAGATTTTAAAGTCCCATTGCTCTTAACTGTGCAAAAACCATGGGTTTGTTTCTGCCATTTATTGGTTTCTAACTATACTTAGAAAAACACTGAACTGAAGTGGAGATAGCAGTGAATGGAGACAATTCTGAAATGTGTGGTGATTTGAGCATGCTAATAACATGAAGCAGCCTGTGTTTAAGCCTAATAACTGAAAACTGAAACATCTCACACCTTAAAACCACAACATCTGCTGCTGGAGCCCTGTACCAAGTTAAACAGTGAATGCAAAAATATTTCTTTCTTTGGATACAACGACAAGTTGGTGACTTTTTGAATTACTTTTGATACAGTAAAAATCAATTGCGGCCCATTTCTTAGCCAGTGGTATGGTTTACAGTGCTATGCAAAAGTCTGGAGTCAACCCTCATTTCTTTATATTTGGCTTTGAACCACCTTGTTGGTGCAAAAATATTTTTTATGCCTGTCAAACTGTTGTATTTTTGGCATATTTAGTAGATTAAATGAAAGAAATGGGAACAAATGTTTTACTGTGACAGGCTCCAGAAAACATTCTTATGAAACTGGTCAGGTTCAAGGAAAAGAGTCTTTGAAAGAACTTCAACGCGCCTGGAGAACTTTCCTCAAGACTACACTGAAAATACAAGAAAGTCTGGATCTTTGAAAGCAAAATATGAAAAAATGAGAGGGCTCACAGTATTGTACAGAATTACTATAGAAACAATAAGGGTTGATGTTCTAACACGCCTGTTAGCAAAGGAGGACTCCATAAAGTTGTCCAAAAAACAGCACAGATTGCACAGATAGAAAGTCAGGCTTGTGTTTTTAGCTCCTTGTTATCCTATTCACTGGGAGCCTCCTCATGTTGGGTTTTTGTGATGAGAGCAGCTCATATCACCATGATGCCTCAATTCAAAGGCCCCAGAGCTTAGTCTCTGGATGCTGGTGCTTCAGCACAGTTTCACTGAAGGCTTTCCCTACTGCACTCAATATATTCATGAAAGACTGACTTCCTTTTGTTTTTTTTGACAAGGGTTGGTTGGTGTGAAGAAAAATTGTTATAGAATATATTTGTTATATATACATACATTGTATAAGTATGAATATTAATATATTTCTAAGCTATCCTGATTTGCTTTACTAGTGTTGTATTACCTGGTTTTGCACATGCTAGCTCATTATAGTCAATGTTTGTGTAAATGTAACTTTATTGTCTGTTTTTTTATATTTTAAATATGCTAAACCATACTGTTTTTGCTCTGGCCAACATTATGGACTTTGACAAAGCACTTTTTAATGAAATGATCTAGCAAGCATCCTCCCCCCATAACTACTCTGTCAGGTAGCCACATAAACTGATAAGATAAATAAGATAAAATATAGTAGATATGCTGGACTGGTTGGAGCTAGTTGGAGCTGGTATACTGGACAAGTGTCAGGTGGTATGCTGGAAAAATTATAGTTAGTATGCTTGAAAAAACTGTGGCTGGTATCCTGGATTAACTTGGGCTGATGCGTTCAATATACTGTGGCTCATGTCTTTCATCTAGTTTCTTGAAGCTAGTGGATTAGGTGTGGTAGATGTGCTTGACAAACTGTGGCTGTCGTATTGGCTAGTACATTAGATAAAATGCAACCAGTCTCCTGGATACTTGGGATAAACTACAGCCAGTCTCCTGGACAAACTGTAGCTCATACATTGAACTAACCACAGCTGTCATGTGGGACCCAAGGAAGGAGGACACAGAGGCAGGAGTACTGGAAGGACACAAATAACTTTAATCCAAAATGCAGAGTAAACAGTCCTTTGACAACACAAGTGCATGGAAACTGAAACAGAGGACAGTCCTTTCACCCTTGCTCTTAAGGTCTCTCACTAGCTCCAGCCTTGGAGGGTAATGCTCCAGACTTGGAGGGTAATGTCAGTACAGAGGGTAACACACAGACAGACCAATGAGAACTCAGACTTAATCTAGCTAAACAGGGAGTTAACTCAAACAGCTCAACACAGACGGAGAGACAGCTGAACTAAATGAGTGGGCCCCTAGCAACACTTCCCTGGAGCGTTGGACTCGGGGCAGAGGTGGCGCGGACGTGACAACAGCCAGTATTCTGGACAAACTGTGGCTAGTACATTGGATAAACTGCAACCAGTATGCTGGACAAACTGTGGTTAGTACATTGGATAAACTGCAACCAGTATCCTGGACAAACTGTGGCTGATACACTGGAAAAACTGCTCCCAGTATCCTGAACAAACTATGGCTGGTACATTGGATAAAATCCCGGGCTCAATGGGCGCAAGGCAGGACCTCACCCGGGCGGGGCACCAGCCCACCACAGACCTGCAAAATCAAACAGGCATAAATAAAATTATGCCAACTGAATAATACCTTTCGGACATGCAAGAAATCATCAGTTACACACGTTCACATCGGAATGCAGCCAATATCAGGCTCTGCATGTGAGGGTGTTTAGTGTGGTGGAAACTCAGACCCATAGTTGTCCAGAACCTCCTTTGATCTTATGCATTTCCCATCAAGGTCTGGAACACGAAACCATACAGCCTTCGTCTGCCCCCCCTCATCCACAAAGTGTGTAAAATCAGTCAGGCAGCTGTTTGGCTCTTGCTCTCTGCAGGACAATACCTGAAGGAAATGACATTTCTCCAGTACCTCCTCGCCCCTTCCCCACTCACAACAGCCCAGCCATCAGCGTCAGCTCGCTCTGACGGTGTGTGATGGGTCCTCTCTGTTCTCAGCAGCTGCTGAATGAAGCCTGACAGCTCTGATGACCAGCAATCTGGACACACACATGCCTCACGCTGACCACTGTGACAGAGGCAGCAGTTCTTCCTTCCACAGCGTCACGCTCTCTTAAAGAACCGACCGAGAAAATAACTGGAATTTTCCTGACTGTGAGGAGTGATGAAAACATTCAGAAGGTAATAAAGGACTGTCAGATTGAATGGCTTGCATTTGGGTGCTGTTGTGTGTGTGTGTTTGTGTGTGTGTGTGTGTGTGTGTGTGGTTGGAGGGGGTTCACCTGAGAAACATCCCCAGAGTCTTGAAAATGACACTTCAGTTCCAACCTCACAGTATGATTGACTGAAAGATCAATTTTAAGAGGGACAGTATCTCCTGAAAACAGCACTTTACTCATAATCATCATTGTCGTTCTAATCATCACCATTGTTATCAGCATCGGCGTTATTATCCTCATCATCGGCACCACCATCATAATCGTCATCATCGTCACTGATGTCATCATTATGATTGTCGTCATTGTAATCAGCATTGTTGTCATGTTCACTGTCATCATTATCGTTGTCAACATCATCATCAGCTGCAGTTATCGTCATTGTTGTCATAGTGATTGCTATCATCATCTTCATTGTCATCATCATCATTGTCATCATCATCATCATCATTGTCATCGTCGTCATCATCATCATTGTCATCAGCGTTGTCATTGGCATTGTTATCTTTATCATCGCCGTTACCATCATCACTGTCATCGTCATCATCGTCCTGTACTCACCTGTAATCTAGTGACAAAAAATTACAGCCACGACAAATCCACAACAGTATCCTGGACAAACTATGGCTGGTTTATTGGATAAAATCTCGGGGTCAATGAGCGCAAGGCAGGACCTCACCCGGGCGGGGCACCAGCCCACCACAGACCTGCAATATCAAACAGGCATAAATAAAATTATGCCAACTAAATAATACCTTTTGGACATGCAAGAAATCATCAGTTATAAACGTTCACATTGGAATGCAGCCAATATCAGGCTCTGCACCTGTAATCTAGTGACAAAAAATGTACAGCCAAGACAAACACCTCATCCAACAGCAAGCAACAACAACAGAACCACAGAACGACCTTTCAGAGCAGGACAACTGCATCAAATACACTTTCAAATAAGATCAGGATACTTACATCACCGTCATCACATTCTCTTCTCTTCCCTATTTTCTTTCTTTCTTTCCTTTCCTACTTTCTCTTTCTCTCCTTCCTTCATTTTTCTTTCTTTCTCGCTTTGCTTCATTTTTCTTTTTCTCTCTTGTTCCTTCCTTCCTTCCTTCTTTCTTATTTTCTGTCTCATGTCTTTGATGGCACTCAGTGACAGTTTCTCCTCTTCTCTTCTCTTTCTCTGTGTTTAAGTGAACGTTTTACCTGAAGCCCAAAGTCACTCTGAGCATCTCTGTGGGTGAGTTATTTATTCTGCTTCACCGATTGTTGGTTGTTTGTCTACTTGTTTGTTTGTTTTTTATGCAAAGACATTTATGTGAGAGAGAAACAGAGAGTGAGAGAGAGAATCTAGTAATAATTTTTAACTCGGTGCCACTGATTTAAAATAGTCTTTCACTGTCCTCTAGTGGAGAGCACTTGTATGTCCATTCATTCTGGACGAGACCTCAGTGCCACACATTCCAGTTTGCTGCAACTCTTCCTGCCCTTAAGACCAGTGTGACCAGTGTTACCAGTATGAAAGCAGCATCACCAGGCAGGGCCTGTTTTTCTCACATTAACTGAGACGGGGAGAATGTGATGTGCAAATGTGAATGAGATCACAGGGAAATTCTGACCACAAATACCTGCAGCTTGAGATTTACACCCAACACACCTCCTCAGCTCCTTCTCTTCTCTTCTCTTCTCTTCTTTTCTCTTCTCTTCTCTCATCTTTTCTTCTCTTCTCCTCTATTCTCTTCTCTATTGTTTCTCTTTTTGTTTCTCTTCTTTTATTCTCTTTCCTCCCTTCTCATTTTCTGATTATTTCCTTCCTTCTCCTTTCTCTCTTTCTCTCTCTTTTCTTAGCAAAGTAATGTGTGTTTTGTTCTGTTTTCTCAGGTCCAAAGATGAGGCTCAGACCAGCAGATTGTTTCTCTTATACAGCATTAAGAACATACAGAGTTAAAGCTGCTTTGTGTGTCTGAGAAAGAGTGTGTGTGTGTGTTCTGCTCTATTAGCTGCTGAACTGAGGAGGAGAGATCTGAGAGGAATGTAGAGATGAGCTCATCACTGAGAGGAAATATCATCCTGCCTTTTAGTGTCACGGTGCACTCGGGGGTGGGGGGGGGTGTTTGGTTTGGTGGGTTTGGTTGTTCTAAAGGGGGGTGGTCCAGGGGGAATGCGGATGCTCTCTCTCTCTCTCTCTTTCTGAAGGCGGGGGTTGTTGGTCCAGGTGGGTGTGGTCAGTGGGGGTCAGGGGTGTTGGGTGGGATGTTTTTCTCTCTGTGAAAAAGGCCTTCATTAAGATTTTCCACTCAGTTTACAGAAAGTGCTGTGAATGTGATTATTGGTGCAAATGAGTCCAGAGAGACGATGACTCCACACAAGAGACCAGAGAGAGAATGACCTGTGCTCTTCTCTGTCTCTCTCTTTCTTTTTCTCTCTCTATCTCTATTTCACTCTGTCTCTCTCTCTTTCTCTCTTTCTGTCTCTCTCTCTGTTTCTCTTTCTCTCTTTCAATCTCTCCCCCCCACTTCCTATCTCGCTCTCTTTCTCTCTCCCTCTGTATCTCTTTCCATCTCTCTCTCTCAGTCTCTCTCTCTATCTCTCTCTCTCTCTATAAAGTGCTAAATGCTGATGTGTGATGGTTTTAATGGCTGTAGTTGTAGGTTGCATCAGAATATATAAATGAGTTGTTTTTGTGAGGTCAGAGAGACAGTGGATTCTGAACAAGTTGGTCTTGCAGTTTAGTTGTGCATGTACAGTACATGGAGTGTACATTTTTTAAAGTGTGTACAATGTGTTTTTCCTTGTGATGGATCCTTTAATTTATTTAGACATGTTTTATTTTATTTCCTTCTTAATATCATATGTTTTATCATCTAGTGTTTTATTTTTAAAACAAAATATTTAATGTCCAAAAAGATTGAGACAGCCCTTCTAATGGGTTCGCTGACCAACAGAACTGCCTCTGGAGCTTCTGAACAGATAACCAAACTTAATGCTAAAAGCTGGCTAGAGAGGTATGAAGGCCACCAGCACTGGATCCCTCAGTAACGAGCTGAAAGAGGAAATCAGGAAAATCACCACTGTAATCGTGGGAACTGGATATTATTATTATTATTATTATTATTATTATTATTATTATTATTATTATTATTATTATTATTATTATCTACCGTGTTGCTCTACAAATCTAGAAATCTAATGTAATCTTATCTGATGTGATCCCATTTAGTCTAATCTCATCTAAACTAAAATGTATATAAAATATAAACGTTGAACCTAATATTATCTCAAATTTAATCTAATCTAAAATCTAATCTAATCTGCTCTGGTTTGATCTGATCTAATCTAATGTGTTATTGTATGATGTACAGTATAGTTATTACAGTAGATGTTTGAATGCAGTATTGTTCTTGGTGCATAAAGCTAAAAGGGGGAGGAGAAGATGCTGGAAGAGCATCTCTAATACATTACCACACGCACACTCACTTACACACACACATACGCGCACACACAGAAACACTTCCTGTGCTGACAGGGTGGATGGAGTTGGTGTTGATGGCATGATTGGATCTAACAGAAGCTTTTGATTTGTTCTGATCTCAGCGACAGGGATCAGATCTCATCTGCTTCAGGTAAGATCAGCTCCACCTAAATAAAACAGGGGAGGATTAGGGCTGGCTGGAGAGCCATCCTGTAGCTATCTAGATAGTTCGGAGCAGTTCATTTCCAATTAACAGCATCATTCAGTGCAGTGAAAGGTCTGTCACAGCCCATCATCTCTTTCAGAAGATTTGTTTCCAAAAGCTCCTGGTCTGTTCTGAGGAGCAGTGAGCAATTTAAACATCTCCACTGGCCCTGACTGATGTATGGGTGTGGTCTACCAAAGAGCAGAGCTGTCTAGCTTAGCGTTAGCATGCTGTAAAGTTTCCAACTGCCTTTTAACTCTAGAACCAACACCCTTCACTTATCATCTTCACTTATTTGGTAATAATTAATGCTGAGAATGCATAAAAGCCTAATGGTAAAGAACTTAATTAAGGATTTAGGAAAAAAAGCAGGGCATTATTATTTGCCTCATTAGTCATATTATATTCACTTTACAGTCCAGATTCAAACCCAGTCACCATGATATTTCCCTTAAAGGGCCCATATCCCAGATTTTAACTGTTATTTATTCATTTTTATCTCTTCAATGACGCTCCCTGAGATTTTGTAATTTTGTATGTTACTCACTTCATATCTACTAAAAATACCCTCAGTATTCTTTACTAACAAATACATTTACAGTATGTTCACTATTGGAGGACCTTTACTAGCCAGAAAATGTCTTTTTTGCATTAATCACTACTGACCTACAAAAACTTAATTATAATTGTAGATCACCAGACAAGTGTTAGATATTTAATGAGCTGTGAAGTGATGAAACAGTTAACTAGTGCATTTAAAGTTAAAGGACAGTCTAGAATTTGACTCTTCATCACTACACAACCTGTTAATAGGATCTCAGACATGCACTGTTACATATACCGATGTTTGCCAAGTGTAAAAATCGGCAGTTTATGAAATAAATGGATAAGTGGTAAAAAGTTGTGGTGTGCAAAAACCTTTGAGCGGTTGTGCAACTTTAAATAACCTCTTATCTGACTGGCTGCCCCGCATTCGAAAAGTAGTCTGAGCTGAAACAGCTTCTTGAAGCTTCACTGTGAATGAATGGAGCTGAATGTCTGCATGTTGAATCAATGTGCAAATGAGTTGTTTTTGTGACATGAGAGGATTCTGAACAGGCTCGTTTTACAGTTTACTTGTACATGAACTTGGAGTGTACGTTTGAATCATTAATATTTACATGCTGCATCAAATTGTTATTTTAAGTGTGTAAATTTAAAAAAAACGCTGGAAGCCTTCTGAAATTAGATGGTCGTAGGTTCAAATCCCTGGATTGCTAGTGACACCACTGAGTACCATTGAGCAAGGTACCATCCCCACACACTTCTTCTTGACATATGTTTTTAGTTTTAAAAAAGAGCACTTCTCGTCCAAAAGTATCCAAACGGCCCTTCTAATTGGTTCACCTACCAACAGAACAGCCTTTGGAGCCTCACAAATACTTTTGTGGCTGCAATCAAATCCTTGCTGCAGTGTTCAAGCCTGTAAAGGACGGTCAAGTGTCTATAAGCCTTTGGCCAAGGCTATTATATTATTTTAACCCATTATGCTGCATTTTATGTTCTGTTGCACTGATTTTATTGTGTATTGTAAGCTCTCCTTGAGTACCTTGAAAGATGGTATTAATAAAATGTATTACTGTTGTTGTTGTCGTTGTTATTTTTATGATTAATAATAAATTACACAGTCCATCTTCATTTTCTATAATTCAGCATTTGCAAACTACTGTATATCTGATTGTAAGGTGTCCTTGGGTACCATGATAGGTGTCTGTAAATAAAATACATCATTAGTACTAGTTAGTATGTAGTATTAAGTTAGTATTAAGATAGTATTTAGCAGTATTAAAGTATTACAGTATTACAGCCCTGTTTTAAATATTTTGCCATTCATTTACCATATCTATGTTTTCTATCATTCAGCATTTGATGTTCTGTGACCCCAAGGTCAGTTGGCAAGGATCTGATGGCGATACCGGCCCCTCCGGAGCACATCCCTCTAGGGGAGCGCTCTCACTCTCTCTCCCCGGAGCAGCTGACACCCTACACAGAGAGCACCATCTTCAGCCTGTCCCGCAGTGAGTCCCTGTGGCACTCCAGCGCCGCCCGCAACTCCTGTGAGTTCTATCGCCACGCAATCCTCCTCATGACCACTGGGGGCAGTGTACTGGCCTGTGGTCTCGTGCTGAGTGGACTCTACTTCTCTGGCTTTTCCATAAAAGCTACCAAAATCCTGGGCCCCGTCCTGCTCTCCATTGGCCTGGTGGTGCTGGTGGTGGGAGTGGTCATGGTGCCTATAACGAAGGAAATAAAGCAACTCAATTCGTTCAAGAAAACTTATAGTTTATACAAGCCACAGTTCAATGTGTAGTGCCACACAATACAGGTGTTACGGGTCCCACCAGCACCTGTGGGAGTTTTTGCAGGTATTTGGACAGCAGTTAAATGAAACAGACTGGAATCACACCTGCAAGACAATAACTGTCATGGACTTGAAGTAGCATCTCTTAGAGTCTACAGGTGGGATAGACTGTAGTAACACCTCTGACTCTACATGAGAGATGAACTGGAATACCAATGGTGACAGAGACTGGAGTGACACCTGTGAGACTCCACAAGTAAGGCAGATCGCAGCAACACTAGGGACTTTACAGTTGAGACAGACTGGAGAAACACCTGTGACTCTTCAGATTCTACAGGTGAGACAGAATTCAGTAACACCCGTAGGACTGACGAGATGGACTGGAGAAACACCTGTACAGGTGAAGGAGACATCTGTGTGACTATAAAATTTAGTAACAGGCAGATTGGAGTAACTTGTAACTCTGCAGGTAAGACAGACTGGAGAAACACCTGTGACTGGAGGTGAATGCTTTAACTACATCTTTACATTGCAGTGGCACTTGTGAGACAGCAAATGGCGCTGAATGCGGTTCCTAAAATAACTATAAAAAACATAAACATACTGAACAACCAGCTTCAATGTTTAGGCATAATGGAAGATTTGCATGGCATGTTCATACCTGAGGACCCCAAAGATTTGCCTCGAAGCATGATGATACCAATGACAGAGAAGGAATGCTTCATCTCAATATTTTAGCACACTTTACACCTAAACGTGATCCATGAAGGCCAATTAGATAAAGATGCTGTGGCTCAGAGTAAAGAAAATAATGTCTGAATGTCCTATAAACTTAAAAGCGTACACAATTATGCTGAAGCAAATGTATGAACATGACAATAAATTGACAATCAACCATGGCACGCAGTGGGTTAAAAAGTTACTTAGAAGTGGATGTACATTAAACAGTGAAATAAAATGTGTGGTTTAATATTTATCTGAACACCTTTAGAGCTTTTGTATGTTCTTGTTTATGTGTAATAGGATTTGATTTTAATCTCAATGGGAATATGAAATCACGAATTATTTAATTATTCCATCCTTAATTCACATTTCTAGTTGTACAACACTGCTTATTGCTGTGGCATTGCAAAATGAGGCTATTCTTTGTGTGTGCCCTCATGAAAGTGTTGCCTTAATTGTTCCTTTCTGATGAGTGAAGCTCTGAATGTTTCAGCAATAAGAACATCAGTGCTCTAGGGACAGCAATGGTCTTAGAAACATATTTTTAAATATGTAAATAACATATATAGTAAAAAAAAAAGGTCTGTATTTTGGTTAAACGTCCTTTTTGAATTGTTTACCTTTTGTAATCGCTGCAAACAATCGCTTTGAAAAAATTACAGGGAATACAGTTGACTCCTGATGATTTTGCTTGAGTAACGGATTTGAGAGTGACTATGCAGTACTGTATTCGATCTGCTCTTCTTATGGCCCATCCATAATGAATGCCACTGCCCTTAGTGATGGGAAGAAATTGAAAACACATTAAACATGGGCGAGTTGTAAATTCACTTTATGATGATGTGGTGAAGTTACATTTCTTGTCACATCGACGGCTCTGTGGCCTTAACACTTCCTCACTGTACACTGTACTGTGCAAAAGTCTGGAGACACCCCTTATTTCTTCACATTTTGCTTTGAATCACCTTGTTGGTGCAAAAATATTATTTTCTGTGGGTAAAACTGACTTATTTTTGTCACACTGAGTAGATTAAAGAAGAGAAATGGGAACAAATGTTTTACTGCAACAGGCTGCAAAGTGCCTAAAGATACAAGGTGCCTAGATAAAGGTGTTCCAACCACTCAGCATTCAGCACCACCAGT
>JBBPCY010071745.1:2500-11628 GCA_037974405.1 Brachyalestes nurse | reverse complement strand
TAGTTTTCTCTAATTTATTGTCACGATATTGCACAGTCTCATACATGATTCAGGGGCTCATGTCGCTACACGCTGTACTTGTATAACTGTGTACGTGACAAAGAATCTTTAATTTTTAATCTTGGTCTTGACTGAGCAGCTGCTTCTACTTCTGCTGCAGTCATCATGGAACCTTGACTCTGGCTACCTCCATCGACTTTTGTGTGACTGCAGACTAAACACACTGAATAAAACGAAACCATAATCTCAAAAATAATCAGCACATCTCTGTCCTGTGTTACTTATTCTAATCAAAGCTATACCTGTTAATGAATCAGTTCGATGAATCAGTCAGACTTTGAGTGTGTCTGGTTGTAAATTGGCCATCCTGTCACTTACCCTTACTGGCCCCAGCATTTTACATACATAACAGTGTATTTTTTACAGAGTATTTTCAAAAGTTTTTATTTGACTTTTATTTTAACTTTATATTGTTCTTATCTTTGTGTCTATGTGACTGTGCAGTCATAACACAAGCAATTTCCTCTGGGATCAATAAAATATTCTGATTCTGGTTAACAGTCTGCATGACTGTTAAATGTGGTTTGATGCCAAATGAATTAAAGTATAAAAACCCAACATACATGACTCATAGCTCCTTCTATGCCTGACTGGTAGTGAACAGTGTGCTTCTGCCTGGATGAAGCTCAGTACTGCAGGGAGAACAGAACAGGGTCTTTATCTTTTCATCCCACTGTTTGTGTGTCATGTGTCACTGAACACCACCTGCCTGACGCTGCCTCTTGCTTGTCCTGTCACCTCCAGATGACCACTTAAACACTTGACCCTTCAAACCACAACAGAGCGACCAATGGGAAATTACACTGCTTTCCTCCACACTAAAAATAACACTGAAGAGCCTGGCTTGTTGTAATTAGTCCAGAGAGAGAGAGAGTCAGAGTTAGAGTCAGAGAGAGAGAGTTTTTATGTTAACAAAAGAAAGTGCTCACATAAACACTCACTCAAATGCAAAAGCCTGAACACCCCTATTACAATTACGTTTTGTTTATTAATTAACACACCATTTGGTGCACAGTTTCTATTTGAAGGTTGAACATATTAGGATGCAAACATAAATGTGGCATAACGTTTAATTTTCCTCAACATATTAGATTAATCAAATAAGCAGCACCAGTGCATAATAATATGTGCATCTATTTTACGTAGAATGACCACAAAATGTCAACTGACTGGGCTGATCAATTTGTGCCTGACTGTATGAGTACATATTGTCACTATAAAAACAAAATGTCATATGTCTGAAAAAGTTACTTTACAAGAGAAAGGAAAAAAAAAAATCCGTTAATGTATGTTAATGAAACAGGATAATTTTGGACCATTTCTGTGGGTTTATGGTCATGAAATTTTGACAAAGCGTTAATGACGTTTTCAAATGTATTTAAAAAATTGAAAACAAGAAAAAAAGTTAAGATGCTGACTAAAGAAAATGATGTATCTCCATTTAATAAAACCTCTTTTTTCCTTTTTTGGAAACCTCTTTTTTCCTTTTTTTTTCTGGTGGGGTGGTGCAGATTATATTTAACACAATAATCTGAAACAGATATAATGTCTTTCTTTAATTGAAATATATAAATAGTAACACAGTGACTTCCCAACTCAGCTGCTGCATTGGATTTCCAGATGAATCTGAAAATAAAACATCCACAAAAAAAGAAAAAAGGGAAGAAGAGAAACCCAACACAATTCCACATAAAGAACAACCAAATAGAAAAAAAGGCACAGTGAATCTCAACACCAGTAAAGCTTTACACACAAGGAATTCATATAAAGATACATTCAAGCATCCATATTATGATCCAGGGCACAGTTTGTGCTGGCAAAAAAAGGCAGTGAACTCAAAGCCTAAACTGGAATCAGTCTAACTGACCTAACAGCATCTTTCCTCACAATGACACTCCACTCAAAGGCAAAACGGGTCAAACCCACAGAAGGAATCAAACTCATCTGTTTTGTGTTTGTACACTCTCTCTCTCTCACTCACACACATACACACACACACAACATTTTGTTCAAGTGGTTACAAAGACCATAAGTCTCAACAGCATCTTTAAATTCAGCACTTTTTCTGCAAAAAGAAACAAATATAATAAAAAAATTATACAAAAAACAGGCTTCTCTATGATACCACAGTACAGAATGCATTCATCTACAGACCTCAACTAATCTGGTGTTAAAACGGTCAGTATCACTGCAATCATGAAGTTATAGACAAGTATATAAAGGCGCAGAGAAAATGACACACGATCTGTCAAAAAAAAAAAACACAAATAAAAATAAAAAGGTACGAAAGAATCTCAAAGTAGTTCCGTCATGCCTACACACAAGAGGAACACAATGTTCACCGTATTTTACACAGCATTTAAATAAACAAATAGAATATTCTTTCATAAATAATGGATAAGGTTTGCTTTGGTTTTTTAGAAAGGCGGACGGGAACGAAGTACAATATATTAACAATAAGTACCCATATATACAGCAAACAAATCTGTTCATCCACCATGGGCACAAAGGGACCCTCAGTGGTACACTTCATCCCACCCTTCACTCATCCTCAGCGGAGGAAAGAAAAAGACCTACAGACACTGCTTGTGTTATAGCCACAGAAGAAACACTTCGACAGCTCAGCCTGAAATGCCAACACTGCTAATAATGTCATGCCAACTTTGTTCCACTAGCTTTTCTTCATTATTAGCCACATCAGCACTGCTGAGGGATGGAATTATTCCTTAAGACTATTCTAATAATTCTCTATCCTAGTCCTGACCCCATGTACTGCACATCGTGTTTTCCCCGCTAAAATGTGCCGAGAGCAGCTCGTAGTCATTAGCTCATGAAGTTCACTTCAATAAATATTTCACCTAAAATGCGAACACTGCTGATAACGAATTGAGGCCATGCTACCTGGTTCTGCTGAAGAGAAAAAGCTTTCCTTTAATGGCATGTCTATTCTAATGACTCTCAGTCCTAGTCTTGCTGACACTAAATACTGCATGTTCGTGTTTCCTCTGCTCGAATATGCTGATGATAATTAGCTGATGCATTACAGCGGGTGTGTTAGAGCAGGGAAAACACAAAAAGGTGACTGCAAACTGCTGGACTAGTCAATTTAGAGATCACACCAAGCGATCTTAAGCAAAAACTACAGGGTCCATGCATTATTATTGTACTCTCCACAGTACCTCTTCAGTTAAATTTATCAGCCCCATGTTTGGAAGATGTTTTAACCTCATTATGAGTATCCATCAGGGGGTAAACAGACTTTTATATCTAAATAATTTATAACTATTCTCCAGCACCGACTGGTTTTGAGAAGATGCAAATATTTCTAACTACAGAATTCAGTATAAAAATATTCTAGGGCCAAATGAAATATTTATGTGCGGTACCACTGAGCTATTGCTGTTTTGAACTTCTTACAAGAACACTTACACTAATGATGCAGACAAAGTCATTTCTAAACACTATGGTTGCTTCCTTCATTTACCGTGACACAGCTGGATGGTACAAAGTTGGAATTACAGTGGTTTGGGGAAAAAGACCTCAAATCCATATACAGAATGCATCTCTCTTATATACTACTTAGGCTACAGAGACCAAAAACAGTTCTAAATGTATAAAAAGCAAGTGAAAATTCAGTCTTGTCCCTTAACGCAACCAATTAAGGGCAAAACACAGTGGACGTCACCAGGCCAAGGTGCAGTTTTGGTCCAGACTCAAGTTGTGGTCGAGTTGGGAAGTGGTCAGAGATCCTGGCGGGTGAAGGCACAGAGACTGTTCATAGCCTCCTACCTTTAATCTCAATCTCAAGCTTGTGCAAAGTGCTCAATGCTCCTTTAGTCTGGAAAACAGAGACACACTAATCACTCACACTGTTTTTATATGTAGAGAGATAACTTGTAACAAGCAAATACAATTTCAGCAATAATCCAGATGATGCATTTACATGCACTTCAATAACCTAAAAATCTATTTTCACCTGTACAGTTGTTTTGGAACTTGTTAATAGACCCACCAAATAAGACACTGTGCCGATATCAAACTGAATAGAAAATACAAATCTAATTACATTTAAAACACTTGAAACTAAAAATCTTGACATTTGCTGACTTAAGTCTGTATGTACTGCTTTCATCATAGCTCTGCTTTATCTGGTTATGCAGAAATCTGAAATCTGGTTATGACTTTAATCTGATGTCTGAAGACAGTGTACTGTGTGGTTTAGATGACAACTTATACTACATGGTTAGACGTCTCAATACTTTTATCCATTACAACAACAGGGACTTTAATGACATTACATTCAAATATTTTGCAGCTATAACAGCTTCCACTCTTTTTGGAAGGCTTTCCACAAGATTTTAGAGTTTCTTTAGGAAGTTGTGCCCATTCATTCTGTAGAGCATTTATGAGGTCAGACACTGTTGGGTGATGTTGGGTGAGAAGGTCTGGATCACAATCTCCGTTCCAGTTCATCCCAAAGGTGTTGGATGGGGTTGAGGTCAGGACTCTGTGTGGCCAGTCAAGTTCTTCCACACTGAACTCCTCCAGTCATGTCTTTATGGAGCTGCTTTGTGTACTGGGACACAGTCATGCTGTGTACTGGGACACAGTCAACTGGGCTGGAAGCATGGCATTGTCCAAAATGTCTTGGTCTGCTAAAGCATTTAGATTCTCCTTCACTGGAAGTAAGGGGCCACCTAATTTGTTGGGAGGTGTGTCCCAATACTTTTGTCTATATAGTGTATCTATTTAATTAGGTGACAGCAGTATTGGAGATAATGATTGTATGATCAGTGTGCATGTAAAGGCTTTGACTGAAATGCAGTCACAGTTTGAGACAGATATGAAAGGATGTAGATAAACATGTACTCACTCTACAGCAACACCTGGCCGACTCTTATTAGACGTCAGCTCCTTCAACACCAATCTCAGTAGCAACTGTAAACGGACCAGGCAGAGTAAGCACCCGAACTAACACACATGCGTGTGTGTTTAACGCAGCACAGCTGGAGTGTGATCTAGTTAGGACTCACCAGTAGAGCCAAAAAGTCTGCAGCCATGAGCATGTAGAAGACCTGATCCCAGCTCTGTGAAGCCAGCAATCCTGCCAACAAGGGACCAATGGCAGCACCTGCAGGCCAAGAGGTGCGGTGAGGGAGCGTAAAAATGAACAATAAGGTTGAGGCACTTTTACAAAACTTTGAAACAGTTTTACATTCACATTAATAGCTTGATTTTAGCAAAAAAAGACAAATGAATGTCAACTGGAGAAAATTGACATAATTGTGATTTTTTTACAGACAGAATTCAACAATTAAATTATATCCATTTTAGAGATTTACAGTCATGTTCTTTTGGACGTGTCTAGATATCTCACACCAGTATGTTACATTTGAACTAAAACTAAGAAGATGCATATGTAGAAGTGCATGCTTTTACATTCAGGAAAAAAAAACATATCCATGGACAATTATAAAAAGATTCTACTTTATATTTCCTTAAACAACTTTGCAGGTCCATCATAGAGTTTTCTGAAAAAGCCACTTTCCTTTACAAAAAGTACATATAAATATATGTATTTATTGTATACATTTATATATAACAATTTTCACCATGTTTACTCGTCCTGTAATATAATAATACTGTGACGTGGTAAATGCGATGAGAACAACTGATTGGGATTAGGAACCACAACTCAATGTCCTAGCTGCAGAAAAGGGTGAGGAAAACAGAATCAAGGACATTTCCGATGTTTATGTTCCGCTTCTCAGAAAAGTCGGCGATAATAGCTTGTACCGTGGCCGTGACATTTCCAAGGAAAGGCATATAAAACACCTCCCAGAATCCTTGCAAGGTGTGAGTTGTCATGTGGCTTGGATGAAGACAGTTTAGGTCCTAATTCCCTGATTTCCTGACACACAATTCTGTTCTACTTATTGCTTTTCCCCAAAAATCCAGCTGGGAACTGACCATGCTAACATTTTATATCAGTGAGGTTTTAGTGCAAAAAATAGAGTTCTGTTGTCCTGTTATCATGCAGATCAACACTGTGAACATCGTGAGTTTTCATTCCACCCATACAGGCCGGCATTATTAGGCCAGAACATTTTGAGTGTTCTGATGGGAGATGGCTCAGTGTGGAAAGACGAAAAAGCGCAGTGATGAATGAAGCACTCAACATTAATGCTGTGCTCTTATGATCAAATATCTGCTATAGTGGAATAATTGAACTCACAGAAATAAATAAGACACACCTTTCAATCCAAATTCTGCAGTGACTCATTTAAAGCGTTCCCTTTCATACCTATTTTTATTATTATAGGCTCTCCATGTATTGAACACACTGGAAAATCCTAGTCATTGATTCAAAACTGCAGAAACCAAAGCAGTTTAAGTAGTTGTACTGTTAAAAAAAAAATTAACTTTTATATTTTGAGATGAAAAGTGACCTTTGAGAGGAAATCATTAGTCATTTCAAACAGACATTTTTAGTCAATAATAAATAAAAGACCTGCTGATGCAATGAAACTCGCTACACTTTATCCTTAACGTTTTCCTTTATCCTAACAGAATTAATAACACAAAACTTACCAACAGATCCTGTCCCATCAATAATGGCTGTGACTGTAGACAGAGCTCTTGCATTTCCTTTCAGGCTCTTATGTGTTCCCTGTAGATAACAAAGTCAAGGGTTAGTATAGATAATTAAAAGGAAATGTAAGAGATTTTTAATAAATTGAAAACTAAAGTACACAAGAGAAATTCTAAAATATTTTAAAATCAAAGTCCATCTACTTCATCAGTAGCACATGGTCAGCTACCAAAAAAAAATAATGACGAGCAGAAAATGAGCTCAAAATGAATGCCCATGGTAACCAACTGTGTGTTAAAGATCCAGTCAACAGAGATTGAAAAATGGTTGTGTCGCCCTTTAACAGCCATTCTCTCCACAAAGCAAACACACACTGGCAAACACACTCACCAGATCAGCAGACACAGCTGTTGTGATGAGTGCATAAGGTCCGTTGACTAATCCCCCACACACCAGCAGCATTCCTATGATGGACAACAAAGGTTGTTACTCCAGAGGTTAAATACGGAGTCAAAAAACCCCATACTTCAAACTCCAATACTTCATATGAAAAACACAAAACCCACAAATACTTAAAAATGATTACCACTATGCAGTTGTGTGTTTTGCTTGAATGTCTAAAACATATAATGAAACATAATTCTGCACCTACACAGGGATCATGCAGCTTTATGCAGTATCAGTGTCTCAGTCAGGGCTTTAATCTGACATATTTTGGTCTGAACCGGAGTCCAACTCGACCCAAATCATACCAAATTTGAGTCTGAAATTCTGTCAAAAACTGAGCCAAACATGCTTATCATCATCCAGCGGGCCAAACCTTACAGAACACTGGTGCTCACTGTGCAGTGAGAGTATGAATCATCAATAACTCATGAATAAATAAAATTTAAAACAATCATCATCAATAAAATAACACGCTATAGAAGGGTGAAAGCATGATTAAATCTAAGATCTAAAACTAAAAGGGAGAAGGGCTGCGAAGATCCTACTGTCAGTTTTGAACCTGATCCAAGCCTGACACGTCTGAATGAGACTAAACTCAGCGTGAGCGGTCAGTTCCTGTTGGGTTTGGAAGAATATTTTTATATTGGAGTCTTACCAATAGTGGGTCCCAGGCCAAACTGGCTCATCATGGAAAAGCCATAAAGCTAAAAAAAAAAAAAAAAAGGCAAACATGCACAGTGTCAGACACAAGACAGTTCCACCGGAGATTATATTATAACAAAATATAATACTTTTACCATTATACTGAATAATCTATAAATTAATCAATTCAAATGTGTGTGTGTGTGTGTGTGTGTATATATGTGTGTATGTGTACATACATATGCTGCGTATATATATTTATGCTATTAATACCCTTTTAAAGAGAGACATTGTGAATGAAGTTTCTGTACATTGAATGAAGTAATGATGTACAATATTGATTGTACATCATTTCATTATTGATAACAATGTACAAGCTTTAATGATGTACAAGCTTGAAACAAGTGAATATAATGCTTTTTTCCAGTGTAGTGTTGATGCTACTGTCCTCCAGAGGGCAGTAAAATGACGTACTGTTGGGGCAGCCAAGAGTAGCATCACCGCACATGTAGTAGCTCTTTTTCCAAGTTTATCTGACACCACGCCTGCCAGGATACCACCTACACACACACAAACAAAAGACAAGCTATTAAACACACAGATAGGACATGCACATGTTTTTATTTAATTCTCCTTGCATAGAATTAATATACTTTAATATGGTACAATGTAAATAGAAGTATACATTGACTACAATTAATTCTATTTGAATTTAATTAATTATTTAAAACTTTAAAACATTTAATATAATTTATGAGCGTATATTTAATATAAATGTGAAAATCAGTAGAGATCGTCGTCACTTTTAATCAGTTTTCAGTGCAGTGCTGTGACATGACCTCATTTAATAATATTAAATCCAGTTTAAATTATGCTGCTGAGTTTAAACTGATGAGTCAAATTTCAGCTAATTTCAATATTACACCACCCTTTAAAAGAAAAAAAAACCAAACAGGGCAGACCAATCCCCATACCAACAATTCCTCCGACATCAAACAGCGTGGACAGGTCTCCCGCTTTCTTTGAATCCAGGTGAGCTACGACACAGGAAAACAAACACAATAAGTGGTATGTGGTTCCACGGCAGGCTGTTTCGGTGAGTGATGAATGACATGTTACACAAGTCTGGGCAGTTTAAGCTATTTAGAAGAGGATAATCTGCATTCCACGGTTAAGTGCGAGTTCCTCCCAACTCACCGGCTTTGGTGATGTAGAGGGGCAGCCAGAACAGGAAGGTGTAGCTGACCAGCTTAGCAAAGAGCAGACAGAACGAAAACTCCACAACACCCTGCAAACGGGAGAGAGGGAGAGAGACAGAGAGACAGAGAGACAGAGAGACAGAGAGACAAAGAGAGAGAGAGAGAGAGAGACAGAGAGACAGAGAGAC
>JBBPCY010071744.1:0-11629 GCA_037974405.1 Brachyalestes nurse | reverse complement strand
GCCTCTATCTTTAACCCCTTTTAAGCCACAAGCTTTTGAAATATTGATGTCAAAATCCAGTTTTTTACAAAAAAAACTCCGGCGCTTAAAGGGTTAACATGGGCATAGTGTGCTTTATTCTTTCTGTTTTAGTTTCCAGCTTGAGGCACCATATTTACAAAATCGTGTTCTAAAAACGAATAAAACTTAGCAACAAAAAAAAAGCTCACTCACTCACTCACTAGCATTTTGCAAACTGAAGATTTTCCACTAGAGTCACCCATAATTTTTGAAAGGGAGGAAACTGGCATTTAACCACAGAGTAAGGGATTGTGCTATTGAATCCCCCAATCCAATCCCTTATACTGAAATCTGAGTTGACTCATTTTAGATCACAGATTGGTCATAAACACAGTCCTGAAAGGGTAACAGCCATGCTCATCCTGGAGCAAAAGGAATATGAATAGGAATATGAATACGAACTGGATTCTACATTCCTATTCGTGAATGTAAAATCCCATATATTCTACATTCGCAAATATGAATGGAATAGCCTGGACCTATAGTATAACCTTTGGCTAGTGCTTCCCCAAAGAAAAAGAAAAAAAGCTAAATTTAAGCCATTACAGATGCCTCTACAGGAAGCAGAGCTCCAACTGCATTTCGCAAACAATACATCAGAGGTCGGCTAATTAGAGAAACTAATAGAAGCTGCCAATCTGCAGTGGGTTTAAACTAATGCTATCAATAAAGAGCCCACACTCAAAGCCATGATAAAATCTCCTTTGAATCAATTTAGAGGAAATGGGCATTGCAGGGAAATAAAGATAAAAGAGGTGATATATTAGCATAATTACTGTGATGATTTACCATTAGATTAGATTGGATTGCAAACGAGCCAGGCTGTGGTATCAGAATAAAATTTAGATTAAAAGTGTTGATTCACACAAATGCTATGAAGTTGGCTCCTTTATTATAAGGCAAAATAAAAGCACCCTCTTTGTGAGTATATATTATTATAAAAGCCATTCGATTCAGGGAGTCAGAAATATCAAATAACACTGGACACTGGACAGAATTACTGGCTTTAGGATTTTTCACATACCTCTTTCCTGAAGAGGTAAATGTTGATGTAAATATGTAAATATTCAATTCTAGAATGTGGGTTTAGATTTAACAGCAGCTTTTTTTTTCACACGTCCCATATTGTCGTGTTATTGCCAATGTAAAGAAATTTTCTTGAACAACTTTGACAGTATATACTGCAAGAGATTTTTTTCAGCCTGGAAAATCTGCCCTTGCTTAAATTCTTGAACTCCAACAACAAACTGAAGCATTTATAAACAGGACTTGCTTTACTGGCCTTGCTGAGGTCAGGGACATTGGACCTGGAGTGTTTTTCCTCATGCTTTTCAGGGTCCTCTTTTTTCTTTTATTAAACACATTGTCAAAAAACTATGCAACAAATATACTGCCAACAATTTGCAATCATAAGCTAAGTGGCTTTAACTAGGTACACTCGATCTCTTATATATACTCTTGCAAGGATTTGTACTTTTCAGATCTTTACTCTATATAAGTTACTATTTATTCAGGGCAAAAAAAAATATCATAATGATGAACAAAAATGTGAATACCATGAGAAAAATCATATATTTTATTAATGATCTAAGGTGAAAATGCTATTGTACTATTCTATTTTTTGTGCACTGCGTCTATTTATTTGAGCTGAACATTTAACATAAATGTCCCATTACTTTCACATAGGCTGCATTTTATGTTTTGTTTAATTAACTTCATCAGATTAACAGCAACTTTTCATCACAATGTACAGGATGTGTACTTTGACCAGGGACACCCAAATGTTTTCACATAACTTCCTGTAAGAATACAGTTCTCTTTGATTTAGTTGTGTTACCTTGGTGACAGCATGTCTACCTGAGCTTTAGAGTTTAGTTTAGATCTACTTTAGAAGTAGAGGATATGTAAAGTGTCTAAACATTTGTTTTGCATCACTGTACATGACAGAGAGAGAGAGAGAGAGAGAGAGAGAGAGAGAGAGAGAGAGAGAGCAGTGAGAAGAAGACGGCTCTGACTGTAGAGACAGTCATCGTAACTCGGCCATAAATTGGCTGTGGCATCTTAAAGCTTTATGGCATTGACTTTTAGGGGATAAATTCTATCACTCACTACAGTCCCAGCATCAGGCGGCGATGTTACAGTAAATGTGTAAAGGGAGTTGACTCCTCCAGATAACAGCTGTCACAGCAGCCAGCATTCATGCAACAGCAGTCATGCCTGCAGCCTCAGAATCACTCTGCCCATAGTTCTGTCCTTCAGGAAGGTCACTCTATCACCTTCAGCTGCAAAAATGCTACTGTTTACAATTGGGCCATAAATATCTAGTCCATAATCAGCTCGTACATAAGGACCTTTTCCTGTAATGAAGTCATGTAAAGTGTGACGGGTACGGAGGACTCAAAGTGGACGTACATGCAGATGAGAAACGTTTATGAACACATAGCAATACACGACTGAAATTAAGATAAAATATAAAACAAACTGACAACTAACACTAGAAAACAAAACAAAGAAACACAACCAGAGGAAACACAGGGCTTAACCCTTAGAACACAACAATGTTGCAGCAAATGGTACAACTCCTTCTATGGAAGTTCCCTCGGTTTGAATTGATGCTCGAGGTGTCAGATGTAATGCCAAGCTTTGTTTGGTGTTCCTGTGTAACACAGAACCAAAATTATTGTAATTTTAAAAAATTGTAATAATAATAATAACCACTACTGGGGTTTCGAAAATGGCATCACACACAAATGAACATAAAGAACAAAAATAAACAAATTTATTTTAGGTAGAAGAAACACAAGATCTTTTAACCTGGGAGAACTTTCAGGATAGACTCCGCCCACAAGCGGGTGGGCAGGAGCTCCAGAGAGCGGCCGAGCGGCGGTGCGCCAGGAGAAAGAGCAGCAAATTGCGAGCCTGTAGGAGAACAAACACTGGTTCTAGACTGATTTACCCAGTTTATATTTACTCAAATTAGATTTTACTAATACAGTATGTGTTCTAAGGTTTAATACTGATATGAGATTTTGCAGAAAGAGCCACAGGTACACAGACAGCAAATATCACTGTAGAAAACCATAGTCATGAATCAGGTTCAGCTGTGAGGAGCAGAGTACAAGTACACACATAAAGTGGGCAGGACCAGGGCAGATCCAGGGAGCAAAACCAAACAGAAACCACATGTAAAAATAAAAAGTCAAGGAGAGACAGGGAGTATGACAAGACGAGGCGAGACTGTTACATAAAGCTGGAGGCTCACTTTTCACTCCTAGTTTTTGATCTCTTTGAGCAGATCTTCCATTTTTGTTCTTTATAAAACCTGTAATTCATGCTGCTCTTTATCTAAATGTCAGCTTTGTCTGTTGGTAACCTCACCATTAGCATCATTAGCAGCTCCTATGTTTGCTAAAATGTCATTTCATTTACTGTTTAATGTGAATTGGTTTTATCAGCTAGTTTGACCAGATCACATGGACAGGCAAGGAAAATAGTGAAGTGATCATTCGGTCATACGTGAACACACCACAGCACACAGTGTGAACAGCACGAAATTTTTCCTCTGCATTTAACCCATTCACCAAGTGAAGCAAATGATGAGTAAAAACTGAGCAAGACAAAAATTTGCATTTTAAAGGTTTGCTGAACCATCTAAACCGATTTTATTATGGACCATGTTAGTAAGCAAACCTAACTCAAGCCTGGAAAGTGATCACATGATGTGGGAACATATTTTGAGCATGGGAGTGGATTAATCCACTGAAGGCATGTCGTATAAACGCATTGCTCCAGTTGTGTCGACCCAGTCAGACCCCTGCAACCCTGTTAAGAGCAAAGACAAGGACTGGTATAAATCCCCTCGGCTCTGGCGTGTGGAGCTGTGCACTGGAATTGTATTGATGTAGTGATGGAGCTCAGTTCAGTACTTCCAAAAATCCAGTATCATCCAACATTATTAGCCCTGAATGCAAACAAATGCAATCAAATCCACATAGCTGCAGAGCTGCAACACGTAGTGTAAAGTCTTCCCAGAGGAGTGGAGTCTCTGCAAGAAGTACTTACGGCGCTTTTCCACTGGTACAAGAAAACATGCAGTACCAAAAACAAATGGTTTTGATACATTATACAAATAATGAAGTGACCCGTACCACAGCTGCTTGATGGCAGGGCTGAAAGTGGGCTGCAGACAAGCTGACTGCATCACTGCTTTCAGACTGTTGTCATCACAACATGGAAAGAGACAACAATGGAAATCAACTATGGAGATCTCAGCTGGGAAGGCAACAAAGTACAAGCACGACTGTCTGTTTGGGCTAAAAATACATTTCAGAGTTTTCTACGACACTAACAAATTTATCTTTAACACTGTGAGAAGTGCAAAGGTGCCCCAGACTGGCAGCTGGTGGTCTAGTGGTTAGGGCATACACCCTATGATCAGGAAGTCTGCTGAGCATCTCTGAGGTACCCTTGATGAAGGTACCGTCCCCTCACACTGCTCCCTTCCACACTGCTCCCTGGGTGCTGTGTTCCTGGCTACCTGCTGCTTCACTTGGTGAATGGGTTAAATGCAGAGAAAGAATATCATGCTGTTCACGTGTGACACAATGATCACTAACACGTTACATGGGTTGGGTATTCAGCAAAAGAATGAGGGAAAAAAAACAACTCAAACAAGACTATAAATAATAAAACATCTCAATATTAATAGTGACTCTCAGAGAAAACTTTCCACTGGTTTGACTTCATGGACGTGGTTCTGAGACGACCGGCCATAAACTGTGGGGAGAGAATTGCACTGCTAATGGCATTACCGGACTGAGATACACTGGAAAATCAAAGCGTACTGCAAGTTCCGTGTCACCGCATTGCGATTTAGGTGCAGCACGGTTCCTGTATGCCTATGGAAAAGTGCATTCAGAAGCATGTGATGGGTCAACTCTAATGACCACACAAACTCAAGGTCGCATGACGTGTGGTCCGAAGGCTAGATGCACTGGTTCTTTAACCTGATTAATGGGGAAGCATGATCCTAAACTTAATCCTGGCCCAGGGAGGGGGGGCATGAATATATCCCTCTCTCCTTCCACCCAGGGCCCTGCTCCAAATGCCAGGCAGATAACGGAGCGCAGGTAGGGGCACACGATCACAGATGAGGCGGGCGATAGGGCCTTGTGTGAGTTCTGCCTCGTCTGCACATTTCAGACGGCATTATTTATTATCCCAAATCCTCTTTATGCACTTGTTATCACTTCCATTCACATATCTGTCCCAATGTAGAAAATGTGATTACAGTGAGCTTTGAGCTTTGAACTTGTGTGGCGTGTATCTCCTTGTAAATCCTGTGTGCAATGAAGTTTTTTTCTTATTGCCTGGAGAGAAATGTCAAGAGACTCGGTGTGCTGTATGTTTACGGGTGTGTGTTAAATTTATGTGCCCTGACTCTTATAACCTTTTACGCCTCAAGATCTTCATTGCCACACACTTATCAACCCAATTAATATCAACTGGCATCTGAAAACACCTCATTTGTATGAATCCATTAACTAAATCAAATAAAACCATGCACTGAATATATCACACAAATGGCACTCACTCACACATGTGCGGCACTAAATGTTGTCCTTAAAGAATCACTTTTGGATCACTCTCTAAAGCAGCCTTCGGAATATGGCTTTCTAGGAGAACAGTTCTTGTAGAAATCCTCACAGAATGAAACCAATTAATTTTAAACCAATTAATTAAGGCTTTTTCAACCACCAACAATGTAAAAATGTTTCTAAACCATGGTTCCTAAACCATTCTTGTCTGTTCTCAGTTTAAATGATTAAATGGTTAAAACCCTTCATTTGTGTGGATAAAAGGGTTCCTCACAATTACACATCTCATTTACAAAACTGGTTCTTCAAGGAACCATTAATTAATGAGGTCTTTTAGGAAGCCAAAAGCAGTTCTTCTCTCATACCAGTTTCTTTTAGGTTAAAGATGTATACAAGAGAATGTGGAGGCAAGAAAGATAAAAGGAAATGGCATAGCCTTCATTTCCACATCAACACTAATCTGACATCTTTTTTTTTTGTGGGCAAGGAATGAAAGGGTTTCATTCCTTTCCTCCCAGTCATAAAGAAAGCTAAAAAACACACAAGCTTTACCCACTTTATTCACATAACTGAAGTCGCACTCAGTGATGCCTGCTTCAACACTCAAGATGCTGTTTAAAATCTTGACTAAACTGGTTATGTACAAGTCACGCATTCACCTTCTCTGCCTCCTGAGCTGCTAAGAGTGTGATGTGGTTGGATAAAATGCACAAAAACATGTCGCACAGGTTCCTTGGACTGTATTCACTGCTCAGACAAAGAGAAAAAATGTTTTTATTCAGACTAAACATGTTTTCTGATACTGAGATGTACTGAAATCAGTGACTCCATGTCTAGCATACAAATTTCACTTCAGCTTCACAAACCTTTAGCTCATATTCAGAGACACGTAAAGGCAGATAAGAATCCAGGTACAAAGAACTGAGATCGATATTTGAAAAAAAAAAGAAACAATATTAGAAGACTTGACTAAGATTTTTCCATGAATATGATGTCATGGTCAGGGTGGTAGGTGTGGTATTTATGTGGCCATGATCAAAGCCATGTCGGGAGATCCAAAATGAAGAAGAACCTGCATTTGGTTCAGCAAAAGTCTGGATTATGTCCCTAATGTTGGTAAGATGTTGTCAGGCAAGGTGCTGGGCAGTAAGAAGGAATGGCAGCATTCATTCTGATATCCACCTCATCTATAATTACGTAATGTAACTGTGTTTCGGGGCAAAAAGAAGCAAAAGTGTAACATATATAGTAGGTATGTATATTTATATTGTGTGTTTATATATATATATACACACACACATATGGCCTGGCCATTGCAACAACAGAGATTTTAATAACACTGCATTCAGATACAGAAATTTTCATATGGAGTTGGTCCCTCTTTGCTGCTGCTGTTTAAGATTTACAGAACTACCTGAACTGCAGCTGTGTAACTGTATTTTAAAAGGAACACTGTTGTTAAAAAGCTCTTTTTTTAAGTGTTTGCAAACCAAATGTTATTGCACTTTTGTTCATTTAGCAGTACTTTAAAAAAAAGTGCGCAATACACTGCTTTTGAATTAATTATTTAATTTTGCGTATAACAATGCAATTGATCATGATTTAATTTTAAAATGTAATCGTTGCCAAGAATTAATATCTACATGATAAATCTGTATACTGTTTTGTTATAATCTCCCTGCTGTCTTCCCTCAAAGTGTTTTTTTTTTATTTTTATAAGTTTATATGAACGCTGCTGTCATGTTTGGTTGCATGTTGCACCTACGGTCCAGGAGGACGATATTTCATCTCACTGTGTAATCAGTGTATATGGCTTGGATGACAATAAAGCTCTACTTGACATGACTTGAACTTCTTTGTCTGATCAGTGGGACTTTCAAGATACTGATTAGGTACGGTACCCAAGGTTCTACTACGGTTGTTCAGGGTTAAAAAATGGGTTTAGTCATTTATTCAGCCAACCTCATGTGGCCAGCAGGGGAGGCCCTAAAACCTGGGGCCACATGCGTTTTCCTGGTCTATACTGTGGAAAAGATCTCCATTGGCTGTGATGTTCTCCACTTTACTAAATTATGACGGAAAAAAACACAATAGTGCTACATTTAGTGCTCAACACTCCATATATGATTACTAAATTATATCATGGCGTTATGACATTTCAATGAAGCAATTCGCTTTTATATAAAAGGATGCTGTAGTGGCTTAAAAACAATATTTTGCCCAAATTTGAGCAGCTGGGAAGATTCCCCAAATGCTGGTTTCCCCCTTAAGTCAAACATTATGAGACCACTGGTTTCAATTACCCTCTGCCCAGGACCCACATGTCACTGTAAATCTCTTTAGTCCTGATGGCAGTTTCCACTTATTCAAATGCATCTCAACAGTACGGATGCCACGGCTGCATTCTGGACAACAGTGGTAAAACAATCCGATGATGCTGACCACTTTCCAAAAAAAGCTGCACGGATGATGACGGCTTTAGGCGGATTACTTTGAGCACAGGTGACAAAGCGGCCTGCTCTGTGTGGGAGGCGTGGGCAGACTACACGGGTGACAAAAAGGACACTGGAATAAGGTCAAAATATCCCACCATGTGACTTGTTTCATAAGTAAATCATTAAAACATTAACACAAGTTCTTCAATTCTAAATGAGCCAAGAAATACTTTCTGGTCAGGTGTGGCAGAACTCGGTATATTGTTATTTACTCTGCCAACAGATGCCCTTCCTCACAGCAGATGGGCCTTCCTCTGGTTATCATGGAAATTCTTTGCTAGCTACACTCTCTGTCCAAAAATGTGGAAACAGCTGCTATTTCCAATGTTTTTTGTAATAGTAAGAATATTAATTAGTGTGTGGCTCACATGTAGCTGCTCTGGAGGGTCTTATTTCATGGGCAGCACTTTTCTATGGAGATTATACAAGCTGTGTGTGCGCAGCTGAAGACCTGTGTCAGCAACAGTACACACTGAAGGAGCTGAATGCACAGTATGTAAATACATGTTAAGAATATACACAAAAACATCAAGTGGGATGAGTCTATAACAGGTGCAAAACATTTTTTATATTTTGACCAAAAATCAAGACAAAAGAAGTTTCTTACAATTTCTCATACCGGGACACTTGGCAAACTGTAAAACGTAAGTAGTCTAAATATTCTTCCTCGAATTAAAGTTTAGTATGTATTGTGAGAAGTGCAAAAAATAAACGCAGAACTCCTTTTTCTACATAATGATATTTTTGTAGTTTGATGTGAAGTGGTGAAATGTAGAGAAATGTATCGGCTTGTACTTTTCTTTTAAGTGGTGGTTCTTTTTTTTAAGTGGTGGTAATTGGAACCAGGAGCCGTGACGTCTACCGCACAAATACAGCCAAAGCTTTTCTTGAACCTTCTTTTCAGCCAGCATCCGTTGAAACAAAATTGGTGGTTAGTGTTCTCCTCCGATTGCGTTACACTGTATAATGACTCTGCATTAGCAGCAGCTCAAAACCAGATGCAGTGGCTCTTTGCATGACTCCTAGAATGCTTACACTCCTCTTCCCAGTGTTGGTAGGCGTGTGATAGATTGTATATAACAAATTTAGGCAGAAAATTGTGAAAAAATATAATAAAAATGTCTCAGACATCAGGCAGTGTACAGGGGGTCCTCGAGTTACAACGCTCACTCCCACCCTCACTCCATTTACACAATCAGCCTCATACTTCCGGACTACGTGGGTGAGCTAGTTTGGTTGCGCGTGGCGGAAGAATATGCAGTAACGTGGCGTATGAGTGAGGGAGTTTTCCTTTTTCCTTTTTCTGAGGCTTTTTCTGTGTTTCCATGATTTTACAACTGTGATAGGATCAGTAAGTGACTTAGACTAGGGTGTGTTTCCACTTACACCAAAATTCAGGTTACATCACTGTCTGTGCTGTAACTCGAGGACCCCCTGTATCCCCCCTGTATTTTAGTGAAATAATGTTCTGTCAGTTGTCGTTTAAAGACAAACATTTTAGACATGAAATCCTTTCACCATCTCTGAGAACAACTCAGAACAATTCTGACCCGATTTGCCGAAGAATTGGTGGAATAGACAAGTGTCTGAGTCTACAGGCCTGCAAGGTTAAATACACAAGTGTGAAGAAAGTGTCCCGTTTAAAAAGTGTCCTACCTTGAGTGCTCCACTGTGAGTATTTTATTCTTACTGCTTAGGGGTCATTTTCAGGCAGTTATCTCAGAAATGGGTGATGACCAGGGCTGAAAAGGTCTGCAGTGATCTTCACTGCATCTTTATCCTGGATTCACACAGAGCTCAGATGGACGCTGGGCTACACCCAGTCATCTTTTGAGAAGAGTGGATAATGTGCTGCAGATTACCGCAGGCTCGGGAAAAAGCAGCACCAGTTCACTGCTGGCTGTGTTGAACCAGACAGCATTGCCTGTGGGCACTGGATATTTTCAGTTGTTGCTGAATCTCTTCTCATCCCTTCTATCAAATACAAGACTAGACTGTATGAATGTAGACTGCATGTTATTTATGCTTATTCCACGACTTTACAAGCATATATTATCCACAATACAGACTGGGGCTAAACGTACAATATCTACAGTATTGTACAAATGTCAGAGGCCCTTCTTATTCGTTTAAATTCCAGTTCAAACATCCATTAAGAATAAGATGTTCATTTTCAGCATCAGAAAAAAGCAAGAAATGTGTATTCACCAGAATATTACACAGAAGCTTCAGTAGCTAAAAATAATATCCAATATTTCTATATTAAGTGCATCCTCGCTTTGCTTTTATTACTTTTCATCCTTTTTGGGAAGCGCTGTATGGGCTCTGCAAGGATATTTCCTCCGGGCTGCTTATAAATACCTCTAAAGTTCAGTCAAAGAAGTTGGCTGCATTTTCCATTCCTCGCAATCAGCATTAATCAGAAACCTAGTTAATTACAGATTTACACTCATCAATCCTCAAAACCTTACACATCTCAGATGTTTGGGTTAAGTTGTGCAGATGCTGTTCTTTATTGTTTATTTTCTTCTCTCAGTAATTGCTTCCTGAACAGCTGCACATCAATGGTGAATCATTTTCTTACTGTGGAAGGATGGATGGAAACACCTGAGGATTTTTTTTTTTCAGATCTGAAGTAAAAGTGAAGGAAAGACATATTCATCTGTTACTGTTATAAACGGACAGCAATGTTTATTTAGAGCCGCTGCGTAACATCGATTTTGCTATGCTATTGCACTCGGCCGGGCATTGATCTTCAGGTGTCAAGCAAGAGGGTTGTGTGCTCTCTGGGTCCAATACGTGATGCAAAAGTAGAGTTTTCAGCTGGTAGACATGTCTATGGCTGCCAGACTCTGCTTCAATTATGTTACCAACAAGAAACCTACCACAAGGATGGACTTTTGGCAAGCCTCTGTGACCTTGGCTTGCTGTGGGGACCAGGTCCTCAGACCACAGCGTTACCTGTGGAGGGGACCTCACAAGGAGCTTCTCGAACTACCCAGCTTGAGTTCAGAGACTGCTGTGTCTTTGTTTTTCAGGAGACGTGGCTCAGTGACAGCGTTCTGGAGATGGCCAGCGTTCTGGAGATGCCCAGATTAGCAACTTAGTGCTACACAGCCCACCGGTATAACTGGTGCAGAGCCAACAACTTGTTTTTGAATTTGGACAAAACAGAAGAAATGGTTGTTGACTTCAGGAGGGATCGACATGAATCAATGGCATCCCAGTGGAGATCGTCAAGACAATCAAGGTCCTTGCTCTTCACAACACAGAAAGACTCACATGGGCCCTCAACCTCAGCTCCATCACCAAAAATGCCCAACAGGATTTCTACTTCCTGCGGAGACTGAGCATAGCCCCGGTACGAAAACTGTGCTGCATCAGATTGCAAGACCCAACAGAATATAAACTCAGCAAAAAAAGAAACGTCCTCTGACTTTCAACTGTTTTTACTTTCAGTAAACTTAATGTGTAAAT
>JBBPCY010071743.1:0-11631 GCA_037974405.1 Brachyalestes nurse | reverse complement strand
GGGGGGGGTGGTTAATTATACAGATTAATTATATATATATATGTGTGTGTGTGTGTGTGTGTGTGTGTGTGCTATTTCTATGCACTAAAATAGCAGAAACATGCTGTATTTATGTCTATTCCCTCTGGAGAATTCTTCACTTGTTTTCATTCTGTGTGATATTATAATGTAAACGTTCTCCCAGAGCTGACTCACAAAATTACAGCACTGTGCAGAAGTCTTGAGACACCTGGCATATTGAGTAAATTAAATTAAAGAAATAGTAATAAATGTTTAACTGTGATAGGCTACAAAGTGCCTAAAATACAAGGAGCCTAGATAAAGGAGTCCTAACCACTCAGCATTCAGCACCACCAGTATACTGATCACCGCCTGATCATCTGGAATCAGGGTGGTGGAAAATACAAGTATTTAATAATTAAAAATACAATAAAGTCTAGCTCTTTGGGAGCAAAATACAAAGAAATGTGGGGTGGTTCAAGACTTTTGTACAATGCTGGATAAAGCAACCTGAGAGCAGACTAGCGATAAGGATCACTGAGTGTGTGTGAGGCTACGTAACAAACCCGAAATACGAAGCTCAGGCTGTTCTCACCTCTCTGTTTAGCACCAAAGCAAAGAGAAAACAGATGAGTACATTTGTGTTGGCATTGTTCAGCAGGTTGAACAGGTTTGCAGTCTGAGTCTCAAAATCAAAGTAAAAACTGCTGATGTAGATCATATTCCATGGAAAAAAAACACTTATATAAGAGGTTCTTCATGGGTAATGGCAATATGCAGTGGTTATACATGAAAGCCGTTTTTATCCACGAGGTGATATAGGGGCATTCATGAAAGGCTCATGGAGGTCTTATGTAGCCCTGTTCCCAGTAAGGGTCAGTTTTATTCATGTTAATAATTCATAATGCAGAATAAACCCAATTCAAATATGTAATGCTTTTTTAAAATATTTAGAGCCATGTTGAAGATGCCTTAGGAATTCATTAAAATATGCAATTAAGTTGTTCATTAAAATATGCTATTAAATGTATATACTGTATATACATTTAGTAATAATTTAGTTATTATTCATTTATAATAAGGTAATTAATAGACCAGTTTATGTGGGTTTTGTACTGTTGTTCATGCTGAAAAACTGCTTAAGAATCAGTGAAGGTCAATCTTAATGCTTCAGCATATCAAGATATTTTGGACAACGCCATGCTTCCAACTTTGTGGACAGAACCTTCTCTACTCTCTAGTCCTGACCTCAACCCCATCCAGCACCCTCAGGATGAGCTGGAACGGAGATTGTGATTCAGACCTTCTCGTCCAACATCAGTGTCTGACCTCATAAACGCTCTACAGAATGAATGGACACAAATTCCCACAGAAACTCCAAAATCAAGGAGAGCCTTCCAAGAAGAGTGGAAGCTGTTATAGCTGCAAAGGGGGGACCAACTCCATATTAAAACCTATGAATTTGAATGTAATGTCATTAAAGTCCATGTACTCATATTTTTTTGCATTTATTTAGCAGTGTGGCCACAATCACCAGCAGGTTGGAAAAATCTGGTATAACGGTAGAGGTTCTTAAGAAAAAAGTTGTTTCATATTGAGGTCAGGTGGAACGAATGTGTAATGAAATTACCTTAAGCACACATGCTGTGAAAAAAGACAAATTATTTAAATTTAGCTAAAATACATCTAGAGAAATGGATCCTGGCCTTTTTCTTCTGGCTTTACAGCAATTGGAACCAGAAAGGAAATTACCATGGTCTGCTGCAGGTGGAATGAGGATTTTCTCTTGAAATGATAATGAAGGCGTTAAGAGAGAAAGAATTAAAATGACTCTGAGCTCCAAGGCTGCAAAGAAACGAGACGTATCCTTGGCCGATTCCTTCAGAGAGCACAGAGGTAACATTCCTCAGCCGGGCATCATACCTCAGACGTTCTTTGAAATTCTCATCACATTAATCAAACATTCTGTTTTGGCTGCCAGTCTCTCCTCAACCCTCTTGAGAAGATATTTCATTTATCTAGACAGCAAGTCAAGAACACACACACACAAGGTTTCAGTTGAGCTTCATTCATGACAGGGGAGTAAACAATTATTAGCATGCTAATGTGCTTGGCTAAATAGAGTGGAATAGAAAAAAGGGAGGAATAAATCTGCATTCACTGGAATAAACATACTATAAGCGGATCATCTTACCAGTGCAGCGGAAAATAGGGTACAAACGGGTTCCTGAGTGGTGCAAGTGTTTGCCTCATCATTGGTACACCCATCCATGGTCAGGAGTGCAAGGTCACACAACAGGATCTCTCCAGTCATTCAGTTGAGCTGTAAAGTGTCCAGTGTTGTTGTGTTAGAGGCAGTTCTGAAAGATGTGGTGCCACTTTACATGACTCAGAGGAAGCACATGCCAGTCTTCATCCTCCCAGTGCTGGTCTTGTGTGACTGGAGGAGTCCTAGCTAGTAAACTGGTTATATTTATATTTACATTGACGCCATTTAGCAGACTCTCTTATCCAGAGGGATTATATTAGAGTAGATTATGTTGAACTTGTTGTAAAACCACTGACAAATGATTAAAACCTGCTTTTCTAAAACTCAACTATAGTCCAATTGAAATATTGCTGGAATTTACTAGTTCTTCCTTTGGGATAGCCATACAAAAAAAAAAGCTTTGTAATACAACCGACAAAAGCCTGGGAGAAGATTTAGCAAAATAAAATCATATTTGCACAAATCACATAATACGATTCAATGCTCCACCTTGGAGAGCAACATTCTCACTAGCAAGGATGTTTTTTTTTAAATCAAGATTGAAGGACAAAAGCAAAGCAATGCAAACAAGAATGACAGGCTGTTTTTATTTTCCACAGTAGGATACTGTACAATCATCTCACTTGGAGGCGCTTACGGCATTTTAAAAAATGTTCGTTCATCCCTTTCCAGTTCATGCTGAGAGACACGGTCAGAAAAAGTTAATCCATTAAACACTGATGATAATATGAATTATACAACCTGAAATTTACAGCAGACATGGTTCATAACAGGATGAATATGACAATCATGTGGCAAAGGTCCTCAGAGATGTTCCAGTGGGGAAGAAAAAACAACAGGTGTCCACTAAACCAGGATGGGCAACTTGATAAACAATCCATATGTCAAGTGGCTTAGAGCAACAGAACTGATACAAGATCAAATCTGGAACATGAAATTATGTTTATGTTGTTGTGTCAGTGATGTGTCTTGCCAGATATAAGCACCGTCAACACAAAGCTAATCCTACCATATGCAATTATATTCCAATATGATTAGTTCATCAGTAAATAGAATTAGCTTGTATAACAGTACTTAACAGGATGTAAGAGGCAAGAACTGATCACTGATGAGCACCTTCGCTCCGGGAAACCCTATAAAATATGGGCCAGTGTCTCTCAGCACTGCTACACACACATGGATGGAGTCAGAATGTGTGCAGGAGCAATCAGGAAAGCACAGAAAGATCATCCGTGGACTTTGATCTAGGTACCACCACCACAAAAACCACCTGCAAACGAAACAAACACAACAGAGGTCATAAAATCATTGGGCCAGAGTCTGTGTGTGCATTAAACACATACCTTTCAATGTATACAATGTAGTCAATAAGTTAATTCATGTTTGGGGTCTGAAGCAATGATGCTGATGTAAATAACAAAAAATATGTGCTTTCAAGTGAACCCTGGTTCAGAGCCGATTTTATATTAGATTTCTCTGTATTTGTGATGGATATTGTCACCATAACTGATTCTAGATTAGCACTGTTCCTAAGTGGGTTGTGGATATAGACCCTGCTGCACAAAGTGAAATCTTGTCCATTTTTATTGATCAGAGTAAATCATACTGAGCCCTAAACCATGTGACCAAGTGAAGTTCTCAACATTATTGGAAAAGATTTGTATAACTATTGACTTTACGTTCATTAGCCTCATAGCTCCAGTCTTAAACTAAAGAAGCAAAGTTTGAACTATTGTTTAAATTTGATGTTTTGTCGAACTACTCCTTTAAGCTTATCGTTCATGCAACAAAATGGGTTGAACCGTGCAAATCTGGACTTTATACTATAATAGGCTTGTAATAGTTAAATAAAATAAAAGATTGTTCATTGGGCACTAATGGACATGAGAGTAAGAGAGCACCTAAATCCCTGTTAAATTCCTGAGTAAACACTCAACACGCTTGTATATAAACTTGTGCACTTTAGGCATCGTAATGTGAAACCAACCGAACCAAATGAAAAATGTACAATGCCGCAAATCAAACACTGCTGACTTGGACCAATAAATTAGCTGTAGATTTGGGCTTCAGTCGTCTGGCTGAGAAATCCTGCTTTGTGAAGTATTAGGAACCCCCCAGGACCAGAGCTGGGCACCCTGCTGTACAGGACAGACCATAAAGCATTTTAAACGGCCTCTTACCCCAGTGAATGGACGTGTGCTGCTCCTCCTGCTCCGGCTGACTAAATCCTTCCTCCCGCCTTCAGTTTGTCCACCAGATCCTCCACAGACTCGACCTTCACTCCAGCCTGCCTCTGTGGAGGCTCCTCCACCCGCAGGACTTCTACGCGAGAGGTCAGGTCCACGCCCAGGTCTCCAGGCTTTACATTAGCGATTTTCTTCTTCTTGGCTTTCTGTGGGGTCACGAAAATCCATTAGCATAAACTACGATTGCTGTGGGAAGCAAGGATATTCAAATGAATCTGCACGGAACAAACTTACGTTTGACATTTCTGTACAATTATTCGCAAAGTGCGTTGACTGAAAAATTGGCCAAATGTTCGCACAGCTCATGTTTTATTTTATCCCCCTTTCCTCCAATATATTAAACACAACAAATAAATGATAATAATGCATTAAGTTTGCAGAAATGCATCATATTTCAAAATCATCAAATCACGTGATTTAACCAGTTGTGGCCCAATTTCCAGAAACAACTGAACAACTATAGATGTGGTACTTCTTCCATGTCTCAGAAAAGAAAACTGTTTTCTTATGTTGCAACTGTTGCACACTTGTGATATAAAAGAGGATGGAAAACTTCCAAGGCCATCAGCACAACACAGTTTAAAAAATAAAAAATAAAGGGCCAGATCTGTGGTGATACTGTACCATGATGTTGGGCAGTGTGGCGTATCTGGGCGTATTGAGGCGAAGGTCTGCGGTCACCACCGCTGGCATGTTAATCTTTATGGTCTCTAGTCCACCGTCGATCTCTCGGACAACCTTCAATTTGTCTCCCTCGATCGTCACCTCCGAGGCAAAGGTCCCCTGTGAAACCAAAACAAATACCCATCAGTCCTATGTGTCTGACACCTAAACAACATTTTTGTCAATGTCATCTTATCATCACACCATAATAAGAGGACATTTTAGTGCAGAAACAACCTCATCACCAAAAAAGGGCGACTCTGACCTCTGGTGGAGAGGCAGTATAAAACACACATCAAAGTCATGGACATTTAAACATCTGACCGTTTAAAACGTTTGATCAGAGCAGTCAAGTTCAGGTCTTTCAAAACTGTCTCGGGTTTGGGTCAGGTTCAATTATTACATTCAGGTTTTCACAACTCGCCTCCCATTTTTAACACATCTGATAAAAGGGCAGTTTGATTAGCACTGTTGGGTGAATTCACTTATCAAGATTTAATTTTTTGGGTTTGTCATTTCATTTTCTGTCAACGTATGTATCTATTTATCAATACATTAAAGCACAATTGTGCTTTCATTGTGTTTCAGAACTCTTAAATCTGACCAGGCTTTCTTCTAACTGCTTTTAAAGCAGAAATGCATCATTGTTTCTACTTACTAACAGCTATTACATTTTAAAGTAGCAGCGTAAATTATTTCCTCTCAATAGGACTCATGTACTCTCAATATAGTCATGTACTGTAAGGCAAGCAAGTGTAGTTACTTTTCACTACTGCTAAGCACATTTTTGGGAGTTTCGCAATCAAAACTATTGTCAAAAATATTGTCTGGCCTGGATCAGGTTTGGACTCTTGTGGGTAGGGTAGAGACACAAAATACTCAGGCTGTATTCTTGCTGATCAAAGCTCAAGTTGACTTTAAACGGTCTTGCTCAGACAAAAGGTCAGTCAGTTATCAGATTACATTCCAATATTAGATTAGTGTTGGCCTGATTCAGTGAACCAAATAAAAAAGCACAAGTACAATACAACAGTCATGAGTACTATCAAGATAAGGGTTTGTGGGCCACGTGTAAAACTGTAAGCTAGTAAACCTCTTGACGCCTGGTCTGTGATGTAGGCCCAAACGAAAGATGACAATCATGAAACAATCGTGTTGATTTCTTTGGTCGCGGCTCCTAAGCGGTGGTCCTAGGTCAGACTGTGAGAGGGGTTTAAATATGGCTGTGGTCACTGCGGACAAGAGAACCTGTGCTTATTTTCTGACAATCTGAAATCTCACAGAGTCCGCTACTACGACCTACATCTACTGACCAGCCATTAAAATGCTGCATGAAACGATGTATTTATAATTGCAACACAGTGTGCAAAATCCAAACAGCAAGAAGGAGAAATTAAGAAAAACTGGTACATGGGACACAGTACAACACCTCCTCTTTGGATTTTTCTCCACACACATTAAAAGTATGATTTCCAGAGCACAAGTCATCCAGTTCTGTTCAGGAACCACCTTCACACACACACCATCATACACCTACACACCTTCACACACACACCATCATACACCTACACACCGTCACACACACACCATCATACACCTACACACCTTCACACACACACCATCATACATCTACACACCTTCACACACACACCATCATACACACACCATCTCACTGAAGTTTATTAGATTCCTGTTTCTCTGTGTGATTTGTAATGATTTTATAAGATTGAGTCTTTGGGAGGCGTAGGTCAGTGCCACTGCTGTGCTGCTAATGGTCACCACACAAATCAAATCTGTTCAGCAGAGGTCACTCTACACTGATGGCTGGGTGAACAGTGATTGTAGGTACGAGGTCAGTGTTTCTCCAGGGGCTGCTCTGTTTATTGTGTTAAATCTGCTGAGCAGTGCTGTAACTGCTTTTTCTGTGTGTGTGTTTGTGCAGCCGGTCCAGCGGTGCGGTCTCCTCGGCCCGGCGGTCATGTTCGGCACACGGAAGACTTGGGACCTCGGCCACACCCCCTGCCTGCAGGAGCTCTGGAACAAAGACCTGTCATTGGATGGTGAGTGCGGTCACATGGTTTCACTTAAACCAGTGTGGCGACATTTTTCAGGTGGCAGCGTGTGTGTTTGTGTGTGTGCAGGAGAGTGGGACAGAGCAGGGGGTTTGTGTGTGTGTGTGCGTGTGTGTGTGTCTGGATTAAAGTAGTGAAGAAGACAGGAGGAGGAGAACGTGAGTCAAGGAGCAAAAGATTCTGGACTGAATGGAGGAAAAAAACATGTGCACTCGCTCCAGGTACAGAGGGACAAAGCTACTTAGTGATGGGAGTTTTAAACAGCTCTGGTTTGAACAGAGAGTTTTTTGTGTGTGTCTGTGTGTGTGTGTCTGTTCAGCACATTCTTCCGCAGAACTGCTCAAGGTGACAGCAGGAGTGTTTAAATGTGACTGTGGGAGAAAAAAGCTGCAAGAAATGATCTTACCAAGTGAAGTAAATCTAGTCAGTACTTATAATATTCAGGTTCTGTTATTAGATTCTGTTGCTCGCTCATTCCTTTGACAGATAAAACAGCTTGTTTCAATAACACTTAAAGTAAAATATGTGCTAGTGGACTAAGAGCTTTATTTCAAGAACCAAGTAATGCAACAAAATGAAAACATTTGACTGAAACTGAAACTGAAATAAATGAAACAGAAAACCGAAGCGGAAATAATTAAAATCAGTTTCCAGAAACAAACATGCTGAAATGATTATACTTCATGGGCTGCCGTATGTGTCATTAAATTTACATCCCTGACAGCAGCGAACGCTTCTACTGTTTTGCCGTGTTCCGTGTATGGAGCGCGTTCTTGTAATGGAGATGTTACTGGGCATTACATCCCTCAGAATGAGCAGTGATTATATCACTTTATATCACGCTTTCTAATCGTCATTAAAGAAACCATGAATCCATATAGTCGACGTTTTCACTGTGAATCATTTGTAAAGTCTTAGATTTTGAAACTTCTTTGTAATCCTTTTTAGTTATTTTTGGTACATTCTAGAGCTGCACAATATGTACAAAATATTGTACTTTCAATACATTAAAGGGCCCATATCATCACTTTTAAAAAGCCTAATGTCTGTAAATGTTAAGTTTAAGTACCCATTAATACAGTCTGTATATAGAAAATAAGTCACAAATGTTGTGCTGTCACAAAACCAACACATTTAAATATCTCCTTAGGCAGATTAGCCCCGCCCACTCATGCATTAATTCGCCAACACCTTTACTGCTTAAAAATGAGAGTTGTGTTGGATTACATGAAGACCTCGATTCATCAGAACACCCGGTAACTCACCTGGAGCTGTGATTGGTCACCCTGTCAGAAACACTGTGATTGGTTAGAGGCTCATTTGCATATCGCAGCCTTTTGCAATATCAGCCTTGCAAAGACTGGCATCGCAATACTGATTAGTAGACGATGTATTGTGCAGCTTTAATCTACGTGCTTGCCTGAAGTGTTACTTCGTTACACATCTCAGTGTAACGTCTTTATTTCCTGATGCTTGTTGATTGTATGCAGGTTCTTTCAAGGCACACGACGACCGATACGGGTCACTTAACTCAAACATGAGCCATAATGCACAGATCAGATCCAGACAAGAGTCTGAACGGAGCGCCGAAGCTTTCAATGTGAACATAGCTCTTCTTTCTTCTGTCTCATTTCGTCACATCCTCTCTCTCTCTCTCTCTCTCTCTCTCTCTCTCTCTCGCCCTTCCTCGCCCCGCCTCTCACGGACTGTTGAACTGTTTTTATTTCCTCTGCTTTATAAGTGACCTTTTTTGTGAACTTTTCTTAATCCAGAAGAAGAAGAGAAATATATATTTTCAAGCGAAACCTAAAAAAAAAAAATTCCCAAACGAGGCAAAAAAACAAAAGCAAAGACAAAAACGACAAAAACAAGATGGGGCTACACAAACGTAGGGGCGTGTTTCTGAGTGGGACTGCAGGGGGTGCAGTAACGTCTACAGTGTTTCATTGCTGATATGCTAATAGAACACCATTCGACTCCACTTTAGTGATGCAATACCCCTTACTTTACTTTATATGAGTGTCCGTAATGAGCTAACCATGATTATTTACACTCGCGGGTTCTTCACCGCCACCGGGGTGACCTTTAGAGTTTAGAGAGATGTCTTTTCCATGTAAATCAGATACGGAAAGATACTTAACATTTTTATTTATGCATAGTATCAATGTTAATCAAATGTAAAGTTATAGGTGTGTGTGTGTGTGTGTGTGTGTGTGTGTGTGTTTTTGGAGTTACGCTCTATGTACCTGTCTTTTGTTTCTTTATATCCATCGTCACACCTGTAGCCTAGAAAACGCCGAGCTGGTTCCAGCCTGGCTCTGTGCGCTCGCTTTTTGTGTTGCTCACACACTCGCACAAGTGTGTGTGTGTGTGTGTGTGTGTGGACTTCTGCTACAAAGCAATAGTCTGAGGGCTGGAAAGAAAGCCGCACCCTGCAGGAACTGCGTGGTTGTAGTTGAGGGAAAGGCAGCGCGGTTTGGTGCTTTTAAAGGGTAGCATCACTCTGGGGGTTCAGATTCACAGTGTAAGAAAGTGGGGGGATCACTTTCTGCACATTTTTGAACTGCTGTCAGCGCATCGCTCCCTGTTTTTGACCACCGTTCGCTCTGGGAAGCTGTCTTTTGGTGTAAAGATGCTCCAGGCAGACCTGCTCGGCCAAGCCATCCATATAACAACCGGATTCCGATGTTCTCTCTGCTGGCAGTATGCTTGAAATGAAAAATGTTTCAAACTGCCGTACGCTCTGCAGTCCTCCTCCAAGTCTCCCAGGTTTTGGGGACGTCAACAATGTGTGCATGTCAATGGGAAAAGAAACCCTCCCTCCCTCCCTCCCTGGTTCAGCGGTGAAGAGAGACAGAAGAGCAGAATATTGGGGGTTTTTTAAACACTTTAAAAACTTTTTTGCCCTTTTTTTTTTCCACGTCTCCAAACATTGTTTATATAGCAACCGTGCAGTCACACTTCGAATGTTCTCGCAAAAATATGCCTTCTAGTTTATTTATTTATTTATTTATTTTTATTTATAATGCTAAAACGTTAATTAATATCTGGTGTAGTGCGAGTGTACGGCTTTCTGAGACCCCCAACAGCCCCGCGGCCGTCGCCAGGTTGCCAGGTTGCCAGGTTGCCAGGTCCACGTTTTTGAGTTGACCTGATGCGTCACCGCTCTGAGAACTCTTCCAGACTGCACCTTGTCCACATTACATGGTCGGATGCTTTTTATTTCCCATCCCCACTGTTTATCTGTCCTCAGTCTGAGGTCATTCGGTCTGCTCCGCAGTGTCCTAAAGACACATACTGAGTAACTAATGGCAGGTAGTTTGGTTTCATTTTTCGTCTTTTTTTTTTTTTTTTTAAGTATACTGCCAGCCTTAAGTGAGTGGTGGCCCCAAAATGACCTGATTTAGTCTTTAGCTGAAGCATCTCATGGCTGTGCCAGACTTCATTAACCAACTCGTTTCCTAAAGACTAGAAATGCAGCTGTGATGCTGCTGTTGTTTGGGAACAGGGAAGACACAGAAGGGTAAAATTTTTATTTATTTTTTTTATCATCAGCGTTCAGGAAGATGCAGTGTGATCCCCTGCGAAGATCTGAGAAACGCTGGTCCTCAGCTTGAGGGTGACGAACAGACGCAGAGCCCTTTTGGGAAGCGAACCCTAGTAATTCCAAAAAACTAAAAGCTTAAGCACCTCCAGGGTGACGCGAACCTCTCTTCCTTAAAGCGCAGGCCAAAACGACATGCCGCGAAAAAGACTCCTTCTGATCTTCCGTCCCACCTTAAACGCACCAAAGCGTAAATGCTGCACCACTGGTGGAGTGGAAAATTAGAATTAGAACACCTTTGTCTTCGCTGATTTTGTGTGTGTGTGTGTGTGTCTGTCTGTCTGCCTGAATGTACTCGGGTCGCGGTCCTTTTTGAAGTAATGATTGTTAAAAGATTCTGAGATGTGAACACCCTCCCTTCTGGGTCATTGCCTTCCTCATTACTGACCGGAACCCACAGCTACGTTAAATATAGGATCTCTGACCATGTAAATCAGTGTGTGAATCGTCCATTTGATTGATGGGGGATTAGAGCCCATACCCTACTGTGAAGGCTTAGTCTGCGCTTTAGATGACGCCCCAGTTCAGCAGGAGGTTCCCCCACCTGTCGACACCAATAGTATTATACAGTTTAATAGGTTTTCATCACCTCTACTGAAACCGAATACCTACTGTGGCTACGTAGGCTAACAGTTTCAGCAGCATTAAGGTCCTGTCGCAATAGTGTTGGATCCCTTTCAGAAATTAACAGGAAAGGGGGGAAGGAATGTGTGTGTGTGGGGGTGTGCTATTTTTCTACACTGTGCTTTATGGGAATGTATGTTAAAGCTGTGTTAG
>JBBPCY010071742.1:0-32781 GCA_037974405.1 Brachyalestes nurse | reverse complement strand
ATTGATTATGGTTAATTGAACATGCATGGAAAACATTGTTTAAACCCTTTACAATGAAGATCTGTAAAGTTATTTGGTTATTTGGATTATTGTTGAAATACACAGTCCTGAAAAAGGGGCGTTTCTTTTTTTGCTGAGTATATATATATATATATATAAATGAATTCAAATAGGTGACAAGAGCTTTTAGTAATGCAAGAATGAAAAGTGTTTTTGAGACCAACACCAATCCCTTAAGCAGCCCTTAGGAAAAAAAAATTACAAGAAATCTTAGAAATGCAGCCTCTTTGTATGTGTGAGAGGTGTGATTTGATGCGCTGTCAAGAGTCAGTAATGGCCCAGTGCAATTTCCTCTCAGTGCCTACAACAGTGTGCCATTATCACCAGTGCATTAGAGCTGCCTCCAGCTTGGCAATTTTTTAAAACTTATTAATGCATTCAGTGAATGACGGCGTGTAAAGATCATGTCTTCACCAGTTCTTTAGGCTCTTGTACTCTAAAGGGCAGAGGCTGCGCCGGTCATTTACCACAGTGACCAAGCGTTTAAGCAGAAGTGCAGCAGCTGTCGTCAGGAGCCCACGTTAACCCCTGCTTCACCCTCTGAACACCTCCCAGAATTACTCAGCCGCGTTTTCCTCGAACATAGCAGCTCCTGCGTGACCCGGTGACAGCGTAGCTGGTGGAAGAGCGCGTTTCTCCTTTAACTTCCCTAGGGGTTCAGGGTATAATGGGACTAAAATAGCCACCCATGGCTGGTTGCAGGGTAGAGTTGCAAACATCAGTTTCTGTGGGTGTTTTGCAAATTATTATCTGTCTCATTTATTAAAGGAAAAATTAGCTGATGTAGCTGACCAGGCAAGGCATGTTTGGGGTCCACATTTTGCTTCTTTGGCTGGGTTAAGAGACATTTTGGGGATGTTTGCACAGCAAAAATTTGGGTGACTATTACATTACAGCTAAAGCATGTCCACAAGTCTGACCTGGATGCAGCTTGAATGGATCCAGAGAAGTTTTTGGGGATGCGTTTGAGAAAAAGCTTTGGTGACTATTGATCTCAAGTGTTAGCGATGTTGGCTTCATAACTCCATTTCTGAACTAAAGAAGTAAAGGATGCTTAGACTGATCAAAAACATCTAGAGAAAATAGTAAAGTGTGTGTATATTTTATTTTATTTTATTTTTTTTTGTATAACTATGTTTTCCCCTGAATTGTTCCTATAATGGGCCAGTGTGTTTTGTGCCATATCTCAGTCTAAAAGATTCTTGGTCCCTCATTCATTTTAAGACTTGGAATAGCTGCTGCACTGAGAAAAATAGTTTTATCAACACTCCCTCATCTTGAAGTAATCTGTCTGTCAGTGTCTCTATTCATCACGTTCTGGATCCTCAGAGCTGGTCCCTTTGTCACCCCATCTGGGAATGCAAGCTTCTGTTAAACAGCTCACATCCTCAAGTGGCTCTTAATTGTTGAGGAAGCAAGCTATCTGTGTGTGTGTGTGTGTGTGTGTGGGTGGGTGGGTGTGTGTGTGTGTGTGTGTGTGTGTGTGTGTGTGTGTGTGTGTGGATCCCTCTGAAGTTGCCCAGGCGCTCTGCAAGCATGCTGGGAGTGAAGTCGTAACAGGTGTCGTGCTGATAAGCACTTCATTTTGGTGCTCATAACTTCCTCCATTCTTGCTGAACACCAGCCCTTGATAATTCTCCTCTTACCCTCTATTGGAGGTACTGCTTTAAAATAAATTCATGAGGCTAATGTAAATAACTAATAATGGCTTCAAACCATGTCAAATTGATAAAGGTACAGTTCTCCAGGCTTCCTGAAGAACTTTCAAAGGATTTTCAGTCTAGTCCCTGATCCTGACCAGTTTCAGAGGAATGTTTTTTGTTTGTTAAGACACACAGTGACCTGCGTTTGAATCATTCAAACAGAACAAAGCACATCTAACTGAATATAAAGAAATGAAGGACTGAAGACTTTTGCATGTTACTGTAGAATTTGCAGTGCATTCTGTATTGATCATATTAGCATGAGCTAAGCTGACACCAGAACGTAATAATATCCGTTCAAGCTAAACTGATGCAAGACCAGCTGCCTCCTCATAAAGAGGTGCAGGCTGTGTTGCATAAGCCCAGAGAGCAGAGTCTTTGCTTTTATTGGGTCGGCTCCTCCTGAAAGGAGCGAGACGTTTCTCTGCTTAGGACTGAGCCCTTCACTTCTCATCTTCGCTCCGAGGATTCAGGCCACGGACACTTTGGCTCCGACGCTGTGGCGAGACAATGCGGCTACAGTTTCCTAATACAGCGCTCGCTGAAACTTGGAGCACTGTTGCGCGTAAAAGCAGCACACCTGCGCTCGCCGCTGTAAATGCCGTTGGCCGTTAGTCTGACCTTTTGTAATGAGTTTGTGCAGTGCTGGGATAAATAAAGCTAGTTCACTGCCTCCGATCCTGTCTGATGGCAGCGCTGGGGGTGGGAAGGTGGTGAAACTGGATGGAAGAGAGTGGGAAAAGTGAAGGAAGGCTGAAAGTTCACAAAGCTTTTAGAGTGTTTTATGAATAATAATGTTTTCTTTGTAGTTTCTTAATTACTTTCCATACTAAAAGCTTTTTTGTGACACGGACCAGTTCCATGTAAAACAATATTTTCACGTACTGGTACAGATAAAGTACGAAGAAGCTCCCCAAAGAGATTTGTTTTTTACTAATTTTTGCTATTTTTGTGGGCTAAATGTTGTATGTACCGTATCATGTGACTTTTTTTTTTTCAAAATAAAAGTTCTTTCAGACTCTGATAATCAATAAAATATTTTTTATTCTGTATTTCTGTACGGCCCAGGACCAAATGACTCACAGACCGATACCGCTCCACGGCCTCGTGGTTGGGGACCTCTGAATTAGAGGATAAGCAAGATCACTTGTTTGAAATTTTAATAACATAATATTTCAGTTGATGTTAATAACGCCTTTAGAAGGTGGCAGTGAGTAAAGTTTGTTTATTTGATGTTTGTTTACAACACCTTTAGAGGGCAAAACTACTACTTTATTTTTTCATTTTTTGTGTGATTGGGGCTACTTTAGTAAAATAATAGTGTAAACAATGTAAAAACAATGTAAAAATATAATTGCTGCCTACATTATTCACAATTATTTATTTGGCAGTTAGTCCTAAACTCTTTCATGGTCAGTGTGTGTGTAATGTGTGGTCTGTAGTTAAAAGAAGTGCTATGTTAAGGGGGCAGTTTATCATCACAGCCCCCCTCTGAATGCTGTGAGTGTGTGTGTGTGTGTGTTTGTGTGTGTGTTTCATTCACAAGCACAGTTTGAAGAAGGATTGCACAGCATGTCTTTTTTTATTTTTATTTTATTGGTAACAAGCCTCGGACCAACCACATCCTGACTAATCACATCCTGACTAATCACACTTCCAGAGTCTTTGTGGGGGCTGTGATGAATCAAAGTACATGATACACCTGAAGCTTGAACATTTGAGATCTTGTGTGTGTGTGTGTGTGTGTGTGTATGTATGTATGTGCGTGTGTGTGACAGATGGTGAGGTGCTTAGGGAAATTTGGTAGCCAGAGGTCACAGAGTAGACTTGTTTAGGCTGTGGGTCAGTCTGGAGGGACTTCCACAGAGGGCAAGGACAGCAGGTGTATGTGTGTATGTGTGTGTGTGTGTGTGTGGGTGGATGGGTGGGTGGGTGTGTGGGTATGTGTGTGTGTGAGAGAGCTACAGAGACAGAGAATGTGCACTGAAGCTGAGATCTGTGCTAGGCAGTCTACTGAAGTGTGCACAGACACCCCCCCACACACACACACACTTACTCTGACTGTCTATCAGGGGTGGCTGATACTCTTCCTCTTAAATCGGAATGAGGTCTTAACCCTGGGTAGGACACTCGCACACACGCTCTCACATACATGCTGGTATAAGTATATTTTGTGAGGACATTTCAACAATAGTGTATATTAGTAGTATAATAGTGTAATATTGCTACTTAAACAAGACTTTCACTTCAATAACCGGAAGGCACAAAGAGATGAATACACACATATTAATATTACTACATTTGTGAGGACCTTCCACTGACTTGTGTAATTGTGTATCTCAGTACTGCTACACCTAAACTTAACCCTGGCCTTCACCAAAAGGCAGTCCCCACAAGAGATCAATACACACACACGCACACTCACACACACACACACACACACACGCACACTCACAGATAGCAGGCTGTTAATGCAGCCTGTCAGGGCCAGACTCTGTCAGTGATAAAAGCAGGCCACTCATTTGCTCCCTATAAAAATGTGCAGTGAAGCAGCAGATTTATTCTTAACCACAAACAACTACATCCACTTTTGGCAAGTGCTGGAAACTGTCGGTTGCTAGGCTATATGCTAAAGCATTAGCATCACATTTACTCGTCTTCATTTAGCCGATTGTATGACCTACAAAGGAACACAGGTGTGGACCTCAAGGGTGCACACCTTCCTCTGAAGACTATCCAGTCCATGGGTCACAGCTCTGCCCTCTTAGAGCATCAAGCACAGTCCAATTCCACTCACCTCTCCTCAAAGGTCCAAGACCTGCATCATGAATTCCCTCAGTCTTGGCACTGAAATGGTGGAACAAACTTCTCTTGACCATCAGAGCTGCTGAGACCCTCACTCTCTTCGAAGAGACTGAAGACCGTCCACTTCACTGAACACAGAGGAGAACATTTGCATCAAAAAATGTCAAAAAATATAACACAAGCTTTATAGATTTAAAAACTATCTTCTGTGTGAGCTGAGAGGATTCTAGTGGTTCTTCTTTGTGTGATCTGAGAGGGTCCTGGTAGTTCCTCTCTTTATAATCTGACAGGATCCCAGTGGCTCCTTTCTGTGTGATCTGAGAAGGTTTTGGTGGTTCCTCTCTGTGTGTTCTGAAAGGGCTCTTTGTGGTCCTTCTCTTGTGATCTGAGAAGGTCTTGGTGGAGGATTTACTCCATCTCTACAAGAAAATCATTCTAGTAGAATCTCTTAATTTTAAGCTTGGGTTTACTGGTGTGAGGGACAGGTTTTCTTGTGGACTATAAAGCATCTGTGAACGTCTATTTCGAGCAGCTTTTTGAAGGAATGGCATTTTTACAGCTCACAGAAAAGTTTTGGGGACAAAAATGGACTATTGACTTCTAGTGTTTAAGGGCCTTGCAGCTGCTGTTCTGAACTAAAGAGAGAGAATTTGGTCTCCAAACACACTGCATGAGATTTAACATGGCCGCCAGCGCACTGCAGAAATTCAAATATTAACACATCAAAATGCAGATCTAATTCCGATCTTGGTGAACTTAGGTGTGATGTCATAGTGCTTGGTGACTTTACCCTAATCTGGAAATGTGAATAATTGGTTAAACTGTATCAGACAGTAACATTGGTTATTGATTAATTATAATACCTAGATTGCATTTCCATGAGAAAATGCGAAGTGTGATTGCATCGTTGCTATAAAGGTACTGTCTCTCCACTACACACCTTTAAGGCGACTTCCCCCTCTGTTCTCTCTCCCTATAAACTATAGATTACGGTGTCAACTCAACATCAATACACATGTCCTGACGAACTAATCAAAAATCTGAATACAGACTATTTGGCCAAAATAAAATAAGAACAATAAAACTTAAGAAGAACAATAGTGTGATTGTGGAAGCTAAACTAAATATTAGTTTGGTACATGAGAATGTCCTACTGAGTACCAGTGGTGTTCTCAGGATTCTGAAACATTCGGGACTACAGGTTCCTCAGGAGCCCTTTAGGGTTAAATGTGGCACCATCAGACGTTCTCACAGCTCGTCTTCCGCTCTGAACACACTGTTCCACGGAATGAAGTGTGTGAAGCCAGACAGGCCGCTTTCTTGGAAGAACGAGGCCCTTTTTCATCTTCTGAGAGATTCCTCCACAGCTCTTCAGCCTCTTTAATTTTTGTAAACAGTTTATGGCTGTGTGGCCGGTCTTGCTGCAAATCCCCTGCAAATTAACACAGTGACTTGACCGCCAAGGCAGAGGATCTGCTGCTGCTGAGCTTTGCGAGTAAAGCCTTTTGGGTACGGGGGAATTTCCTCTCTGGCCAAGCGAGGCTCGTTTTTAAAGCCCCTTTTCTTCTGTGGGTTGTTTTCGATTGAACTTTAAATGTGCTCTTCCCTGAGCCAGCGAGCGAAAGCCTCTTTCTGCTCTGAGAAAGGGCTTTTACTTTATTCAGACATATTAATGCAATATTGTTGCATTAATAAAAAAAAAAACATACAAAAAACCTGAGCCACATTTCTTTATAATTTGCTCTGAATCACCTTGTTGGTGCAAAAACACTATTTTATTCCTGTCAAGTGGTCTTATCTTTGGAATAATGGGTAGACTAAATGAAAGAAATGAAAACAAATGTTTTACTGACAGACTGCAAAGTGCTAAAAATAATAGGTGTCTAGATATGTGTTCCAACCACTCAGCATTCAGCACCACCAGTATACTGATCACCGCCTGATCATCTGGAATCATCTGCACCTGTTTCTTCACTGGTTCAGGACTTTAATGACATGCTTTGTTATGTTTGAATGATTCGTATGTAGGTCACTGTGTGGCTTAAACAAACATTCCTCTGAAACTTCCTCAAGATTACATTAAAAATACAAGAAAGTCTGGATCTTTGAAAGCAAAATATGAAGAGATGAGGGGTGGCTCAAACTTTTGCACTATACTATAAAATGCAAAATTCTGTTGCAATAATTTATTGATCTGGAAACACTGGATACAGTCTCAGCATGCAGTGTGCGGATGTGTGTTATGCTTGTGTGTGTGTCTGATGTAGTTGGTTTATGGGATGAGTTGCTAAATCACTATGTGAGCCGAATTTTGAGGTTCCCCAATGAAGCCTGGAGCAATAGCATGGTGATTTAAGATACTGTAAGCCTGGATCAGATTCAGTGAGGTAAAATAATCCTGTCCTCGCCTGTCCCGAACTCGGGATGCAGGACTTGATTTGCTCTCCCCTTTCTTTCTTCTGGGAATGCAATATTGTCCGCAAATACATGGCGAGTATCAAAGCAAAGAATTCTTTGGTATAAAGTTTCATTTTTGACCATACTGTCAAATTTAAAGCATTTCCTTTGTCGTCCTTTGGACTTCTTTGGACAAAGCCCATGTGGGACATTTTGTGTTTTCTTAAAGGGTTCACATAATCAAAAATGACAACAACCAATGAAATAAAGCAGTCTGGAGGTCATATAACGGGTGGGATTTAACTGGCTTGGGGTTGGTTCTCTAAATTCCCATAGAAGACACTCCATAATTATTAGTGTAAAAATGACACACTGCAGATTCATACTGGATTAGAATCAGCTCCACAGTTTTTGCTTTCATACTGTAAAATCTACATACACAGTAGATTCATACTGGATTAAAATTATTACTGTCAGACCAAAAAAACTACAGACACTGCACATTCATTCTGTATTAAAATCCCTCCACAATTATTACTGTCAGACAGTAAAAACTACACACTGGAAATTAAAGTCACGTCACATTTATTACTGCCAGAGTAAAGAAAACTGCACACATTGCAGATTCATACTGGATTTGAATCCTTCAACAATGGTAACTGTCAGGTGGTAAAACTACACACTGCACATTTATAGTGGATTAACATCCTTTCTCGATCATTGCTATCAGTAGAAGAAAATACATATAGCAGATTCATTCTGGATTAAAATCGCAGTTACTACTATCAGACTGAAGAAACTACACGTTCCAGGTTCATACTAGATTAAAACCAGTCCACAGTAATTACTGTCAGACAGTAAAAAATACACACTGCACATTCACACTGGATCAAAGCAGTAAACTGGGCATCTCTCTGGTGGGATGTTAGACCTGTGTGGACGACCTTCATTGTATTGATGTGGGTCTAATTGTTTGTTTTCTTTTTCAGGGCGCCCCAGATTCCCAGAGCGCCTACTTTCTGCCTGAATTCGCTCTGTCTCCACAAGGAAGCTTTTTAGAGGACACAACAGGGGAGCAGTATCTCACTTATCGCTATGATGATCAGGTTAGCATCTCACACACACACACACACACACGCACACATGCTCTTTAGTTTTATCATCACACACTTTTTCTCTGTGGTTGACATCTGCATGGCATTAATTAAACACTATCATCCATGTCTTTGGTGTTACGAAGTGACAATTTACAAGCCATCGTCCTGAACCCATCAGAGATTTTTCATATAAATCTCCAATCATATAAATCTCCAAGTTTACTCCAGTCCCTTCTGCTTAGATGTGTCAGGATTTATGTTGCACATTAAAGGGCCAATATCACGGTAATCTGATTTTCCTCATGTTTTTGAAGAGTTTGATGTGTGTTGTGACCACTCCATGGACTCCATATAAACACTACAGGTCAGAAGTTTGGGCACACCCTCACAATAAAAGCCAGTCAGTTGCAGTAGTTTAAGTATTCCTCCCATTTTCTTGTAATAAAATTTTGAAAGAGCAGTGTATTACTAATTATTTTATTAAATTGGGCCCAAATGATTGACCTGTAGAGTAGATACTGACTAGCAAAAGCAACACATTTCAAATGAGTTGTTTGGGCAGTTGGGACGGTATGGTGGGTAGCACTGCAGTAAGTTGGTCCTAAGATTGATTCCTGGACGGGGCGACCAGGGTTCTTTCTATGTGAGTGTATATATTTTCAATGTCTGTGTGTGTGTGTTTCTGCTGGGATCTCTGGTTTCCTCCCACAGTCCAAAGACCTGCACATAAGGTGGTCCTGTGATGGACTGGCAAACTGTTTGGGGTGTTATTCTAGCTTTTGCTCTGTGAGTGTTGGGATTGACTCCAACATCCCCCACCAAACTCTGATTAAGAGGATGAATGTATACATTTGTGGTTGTGCATGTCCATATATCTGCCTATTGAAAGTGCAGCAGCTGAACCAAACTCACTCACCAAACTTATAAAAAGTGTTTCCAGCCCGGACTGCCTCTGTAATAAAATGGGACCTTCTTAAAGGCAGTTTAAAGGTGGATCTTGTGCATGAATGTCCTCGGCTACAAAAAAAGCAGCTCCTTAGAAAGAAGTCATCGAGTTCTTATTTTTGCCTCTTCTGATCAAAATATTTTTCAACAACAACAGCAGGAATGACGTCTTCCCAGCGTGAATAAATCAAAAGCTTATTGAAGGACGCTCGGGACGGCTTGGTTAAATCTAGACATCTGTCTGTGAATTTCAGATATGCAGCGGGGGGAATATTGAATGAGGAGTGATAAAAGGATGGGTTTGAAATGTCTGTGCTCGATTTTATCAGCACAAAGAAACCACTGTTCTCATATAAAACACGCCACAGACGCGAGCAGAACTGATTTAGAAAACACCATGTTTATTTCATCATCAGTGTGTCGGAAATGTTGGTATATTAGGGCATACACCGTGTGTGTATATATATACATACATATATATATATATATATACATACATACATACATACATACATACATATATATATATGTATATGTATGTGTTGTAACATTGAAAATTATGGAACTCACAAAAGGCACTCCAAAAATTAACTCACTCCAAAAATGAATGATTTGCTTCAGATGAGTGTTAATTTGAACCCTCTCAGGTCCTTCATTCCTTAGATTTCAGACTAGATTTCTCTGGTGGAAAATAATGATAAAGTTCTGTACTGTTTGTAAAAAATGTAGTTGATATTTTGCGATCTGGTGAGAAGAACAGAGGTTCTGATCCAGATTTATCCTCGGTTCCTCCAGCCATTGTCTGGATTTGTGAAATTCCATCAACAGCTCCTGATTTAATTTAATGAAGGACGGACTGAGTCAAACCAGGTTTCTGATGAAACTACAAGTAATACTGGACTTTCACAAAGAAAACGTTAATATACTGAACATAAAATCACTAGTTAGTTTATAATGTAATTTGTATGTATTATTTTTAGTTTTATTTTGTATCTGTAGTATCTGATGTGGAAAAAACAATTACTGCTTGTCTAAACAGTAAATGTTATTTTTACAGGCGCCTCACCTGACTTTTGCACAGTGACTTTTGCACAGTACATCTCTTTTTTTGCCCAGAAGGGCAGCTTTCTAATGAAGGCCCTGGTATGATCCTTTCACTTATGTATGTATGCATTTATTTATTTAACATTATTTCAAAACACCATCTTAGATCATTTCATCATAACAAATCCATAGAAACTTTTTAGAACGAAAACATTCTGAATTATTCACTTAGATGAGGAATGGAAATCTGGCTTTAAGGGGTTAAGAATGTTTTTCCTTATAAAGTTTCCTTCTATATAAATGTACTGACACTGCTGCTCTGAAGATGCGCAGCTAAGCAGTCAGCTCTCAGCCTCTCCAGTGTGAAGTTGTGAAGTTGTCCTGAAGTACATTTCTGGCATCACAAACAGTGACGTGCCCTTGAAATATCTGGGAGAGCTATTCTTGGCGCAGAGATGCTGTTCCTTCAAGACAGCTTCAGGGCTGGGCACAGATAGGGCTCAGCGCCGTGTGATTCATATTTAATATACTTATTTATTTAGGTGTTTCTTGAGAAGAACAGGGCAATGTGCTTTAGTTCTAAAATATATATTTTAAGAAAAAAAATTGTGGACTGAATTATACACATATATACATAAAGGCACATTTGCTTACATATCCACAATGGTTGCCATAGTAACGCACAGGTGAGTACATACTGACTAGGGAGGGGCAAAGCTTGCAGCCACCAGATCTCATTTATGAGCTTAGATTGCAATGTATGCTGTTGCTTCACACGAATACCAGCGGAACGACAGTATTTCACAACAGGACTTTAGCACCTAGAATATTAATGATACTGGTCAGAAGCTCTGCCCTATTTGATCCAGAATCCCAGCACTAGCCCAGGTAAGCCCTGCGGCATGAACTGCTGTGGTGATTTAGCCCAGTAAAAAGTGATCCGCTGTCAAGAGGAAATCCAGGATTGCATCAAGCTAAGCTTACAGCTATCTGGCTTTCTGTGAAATCCTCCAGATCCCAGGTCTGTTTGTAAGGATCGTCCACTTGCACATTATTTATTACATGTATGGTGTTATTTTGGGTGCTGCCCTAAATGGGATCAGTTTCATGATATTCCATTGCTCAGTGTGTTTGAGATAAGAGATGCCACACACACACAGACACAGAGTCAGAAACAGCCTCCGATTGGTGGACAGGAAACATGGGATGGAACAACATGGAAACCTAAAAACCATGCTAACTACAACAATACCTGTTTACAACAAAAAAATCAATGAATAATTACAGAAAAGACTGGATTTATTGTATTGTTAATGCTGTGGTGGGAATTTTTATATATGCTTTTAAATATACAAATATGAAAACCATCCTGCATCCAATCCCACCCCTGTTCCGTTTAGGTGTAATTTCAGAAAATGAAGACTCTGCTCAGGCTTCGGAAACTCCTCCAGAATGGTGGACATTCTGGAACTGTGCCGATGCTGGGAGATTTCCTACCAGCTCCGGGGCTTAACAGGAATTCAGGTCATTTGGCTTGAGTAAGCTGTCTCTAATAGGCCTGTCCAGGTAAACCCCACATTTCTGGCCAGAGAGATTAATGCAGGGCTGCCGGTGCCCCTGCCGTCACCGTTTTGGGGCCTGTTATGGAAACCCAGCTTTGTTTCACTCTCATACTGGACTTTGTTCCCTGTCCAGTTGTTAGAGGGATGTGGGTCCGCTAAGAGCAGGTCCAGGGTTTATTTAGGGTGAATGTGAGAATGTGTGTGTGTTTGTCTGTGTGTGTGATGGATTGGCCTTTGGGGAAGTCATTGCTGTGGGCCAGTAGCAGTGCTAATGCAGTCCGCCTACTGCTGTTTTGACAGATAAACCCAAACTTTGCCTGAAAAGCCAATGGGAACTTACTGCTTTCACACAAAAGTGTCTGTGTTTGACACGTGGTACCTGACAGTGTGTGCTCCAGGCTCATTGTGTGTCAGCTATTATTGTTAGCTTCATTTCTCTTGATATACATTTTAAAAAGTACTGGAGAGGAACCGAGCCTGCATTGTTCAGAGTTTTGATTTGAGCATCCATCAAAAATTAAACCAGCAGCATTGAAAAGCATCACAAATGACCTTTTGACCTTCCTTCTTTCTCTGCTGTCTTTCAGGGTTCATAACTTGTCACTGGTCATTATAAGGTAGTTATAAGAAAGGCCCTCTGAAGCTTTAATATTAGTATTGGCTAGTCTAGCACTGCTGTTAGCTGCTCATTATGATCATGCAAGGATAAACTGTGGGAAGACAAGGTCTGCACCAGCTTAACATTGGATAGGCTAGCAGGTCAGAACTGATCCTGGAGAAAATTGTTTGATGCTAGCCGTTAGCTGCTCATTAGGATCCTAGATATGTTAACCCTTGGTAGATACTGTCTAAGCAGCTATAACATTGGCTAGGTGAGCACTGCTGCTAGCCAGTACAGCTGGTTGCCCTGTTAATGTTTGGCCCCTCAATATTGGATCTATGCAGACAGCCCTACATGATGTTTTTGTGGTGGCTACTCCACGAAGGGCCTTTGTGGCCCACACTTCCCACAGTTAGTCCACAGTGGACCAGTAGCCTTAAACCTAACACTACTCAACCCTTAGAACTCAGAGCATATGAGCAAAGAATAATGCTTGTCGTTTGCTGCACTTTCATGTGCTGCCGCTCTGCCACTCAGCATGAGGTTTGACACCTTAAGCATCAACACAAACTGGGGGAACTTCCATAAAAGGAGCTGTTTTGTTGTATGTCTACAATTTAGACATTTCTGGCACAGATCCATTCTGCTTGCATTAATCTAACGGTGATAGAGACATTACTGTTATATATCATCTACTAATAACAGTGAGAAGAGCACACAATGAAGTGTTATATATTTAAGGACATTTTTTTTGGAAATTTTCTCCCTTGGCTCCCCTACCTGTTCCGGTGCCAGGTATGAGTGGATGCTGGGCCGGGAGCGCTTTATCTGCAGTCCCAGGACTCCCACCCCCCTCCTGCTGGGAGTGGGGCCTTAAACTAATAGATAAAGCACATGTTCCTTCTGGGCATCTTCCCTGCCAGCCACTAACACACACAGACGCCAGTGAAAGTGTAGAGCCGCAGGCCACTCTGGAGCGCGTCTAATGGGGTTTCATGTGCTTCACTACCTGCGCTGCGTTTTTGAGGCTAGCCAGCTGGGCCTTCTTGGCTCAGGCTAGCACACTAGCGCCAGTGTTTCCACATAATGGGAGCGGTGCTATGCTAAAATGAATCCTGGGGCAAAGGGAAGGGGGGAAAGAAAGTCCTGAGCACAGGCAGGGTGCGTTTTCCGATTGAGGGGAAGTTGTGGTACTGGGGGAGGAGCCAAGGTCTGAGGCGACGCGTGGCACAACAGTGCTAATGCCAGGTACCGTCTCTGCGGTCTGACAGTGGGTATTTATAAAGAAAGCGAGTGGTTAAAGAACCTGAGACTGGCAGGGTCAGCAGCACTGGCCTCCGTCAGTGACATCTTGATGCATTGTGATGGAGATGCTAATAAATCGAGTCAGCGTAAAGAGAGCTCTCCATTCTGGAGAGGGATGGGCTGCTCCGAACCCTGAAGTAAATGGAACACCGGTGTTTAATCATGTATAATGGGCCGTAAAAAAGAGAATATAATCCTCCTCAGCTCAGAAACGGGAGAGGGAAACATCCAGTCATATTATCGTTGATTTCTGAGCTGCAGCTAGAATGCCACAGCTTGCACTAGTGATGTCTAATTTTTACACATGAACAAAATATAGTTTCCATATGATGGCAATGTTCATTATTGCTGATGTTCTAGTACAGGGGTTTTCAAATCTGGTCCTGGAGTGCTTCATTTGGTAGCTCCACAAACACTCACTAAATTGAGCACTTAACGGGTGAGTTGAAACAGGTGTGTTTGAGCAGGGAAGCTGATGTGGGACCTGTTGGGGACCCCTGTTCCATCATGTGTAGCTTTGTCTCACCATGTCAGTCTTCATCCACTCATCAGCTTTCATATTGAAAATCCCCTTCCAGTGAAAGGAGATTTTCAAAATGGCTCCAGATCTGTCTGTGGTGGTGGATGAGGCCCAGTGGGCAGAAGCTATGTCCAGTCTTAAAAAAAGAACAAGAAAAAGCTGGACACACTCAACTTTCCACCACTGTTCCACTCCAAGTAGGGAAAAGTCATGCCTTCAGCTAGATTTCCCAATTCTGGAAATTTCTTTCTCCTTCTCTTCTGGTGTCAGCCAGTCGCTCACCCTGAAAATCCCTTTATGGCAAGGACTGGGCTGGGCTGTCTCTACTGGAAATGGATGGAGGATTTTCCCTTCTTAACTTGCTCCTGTTTTGTTTGGTGGGTCTCGCTCTGTAGATGATGGCACCTCTGATTCTCCTGCTTTTCCTGAACTTAGGACCTGAAGTGTTAGCTGGGGCTACAGACAAGGCTGCCAGCATAGTGAGTTTCGCACAGTTAGGATTAATTATCGCCCTCACTTGACCTCTGAATGCAAGGAGAAGAGCATGCTAATTGGAATAGAGCTGAACTTACCAACTTTCAGTCTGAGCTGCTCTATAGGCTCGGATGTCATTTACTCTTCATGATATCACATAGTGTGCATTATGTTTATGGATAAGGAAGTTAAGCAGTCAGTTTCTACTTTTATATATTTACATGAAATGCGAAATTTTTATTGCGTCTGTTACACACACATATATATATATGTAACAAACACAATAAAATTTCGCATTTCATGTAAATATATAAAAGTATAAAATAAAAAGTATAAAATATAAAATTATAATATAAAAACATTTCATGTAAATATGTAAAAGTAATACAGTATACAGTGTATATATATATATACAAAATATATATTACTATACATACACAAAAATATATATATATATGTGTGTGTATATATGTTTGTGTGTGTATAATAATACACATTTCGTGCAGTGATATAGCAACAATATATTGCAATAGATTTTGTCGCATGTCAATGTTTATGGCTGATGAGGAATATTTGTACGTCTTTATTATTTATTTATTGTAACTATCCATTATTATTGACCTGTGGGTCTGTTCAAATGGTCTGTGAAGACTTATATCATCCATCTTTTTTAAGAGGGGTATAATGTTGCAAGTCATGATAGAGGGGTTTCAGCATCCAAACAGCACATTGAAAGTGCATTGTTATGGAGAACTAGTTCCTGACTGGTCAGTGCTGAAATCTGGAGAATCTCCTGGATAAACAAAGCTGCTATCAGTGTTTCTGCAGTGTTCATGCATTCTAACACAGCTGTGTTTTTAAATGGTTGATGCTAAATTGAAACAGTGGAGGGACGGAGCGGCGCTCTGCACATCAACACACATTTGTTGAACAGAACATTTGTAGTGATGCTCCTCCCTCATTAGGACACAGTTTAGTTCCTTATATCTCCCAAAAATTCAATAACTGCTGAATCTTTTCATGTCTTTTGATGTCTTTATTTTCTGAACCTAATTATGGAGAGTTGGATCAATAAGAGTAGCAATATGTATTGGTACTGATAAGCAGTATCAGTATCTATATTCTAGCAGTACAGCTCTAACCCTACCCATCACTACACTTGATTTTAAAACCTTTTACGACCAATGCTGTGTACAATTTAGAAGGTAGGGAGCAATTTGAGATTTGGCCCTATTCAGTGGGTCATGACTGATGTGCCATAAAATCTTCAGTACCCCCAAACTGTCACCACTCTTCATTAAAACTGTGTTTAGATGCAGACATGACTCTAAATCTCGGTGGGTGGTTAGAAAAGCCCTGTTAACAAATAAGCAGTTCACAAAATTGTAACCAGAGGTTCTGGTAACAGAAATATGAGTTAAATGGTTGATAAATGGCGTCATTAGACTTCCAATGGTTTAAACAGACTTCAGCTAATTGCTAAATGTGTGGATGTGTGTTGGGACTGTCCCTGATTTAAAATTCCCTTCATTTCTTTACTCTGGATAAGATGTGTTTTATCCCCCATCCCGTCTGGCTCGTAATGTTCCAGCACAAACCCCTTGATCTTTTTTTAATGCTTCGTTTCTCTAAACGCCTTCTCTCGACTTACAACTTGCCAGGGAGGATGCCAGCGGTGCCAAAGCTGCCCTGCTTTAACACGTCTCTGCTCTCTTTTCCAGAACGCGTTCATTTTCTTGTAGATGTTTTTACAGTCTGAGGAAGATCTCACTGCTCCTAATCCTCAGGAACGGCTCAAAGGCTGAAGCACCTAATGCTCAACATTAGAAACACCAAAATGCATTAATTCAGTGGAGTGAATGCACCACCTTACCACCAGTCTAATTCAGATTTAGTATTAAAGTGCAGCCTAGTTATCGACTCTCCCAACTTTATTACCCACTTAATGTGATCATTATTCCATCCTGAGGCTTTTTGTTCTTAACTACAGTGCTTGTGCAAAAGGCACATCCGAAAATATTTGAAAACTGTTTAAATAAGCTGTGAGTGTTTTTCTTCATAGTAACATTACTAAATATACTAAATAAAACTAAAAAGAATAAATTCAAATTACATTACTCAAATAACAATTTCAAATAACAATGTCTTGTTCAGTATATCAGTGTGTTTCTTGCAGAAGCCCAATATTACTTGTGACACAATCAGTCCTTCATTAAATTAAATCGGGAGCTACTGATAAAATTTCACAAATCCAAACAACAGCTGGAGGAACCGTGGAGAAATCTGGAACTGAACCTGTGTTACCGGCTCACAAGCTATCAACTACTTTTTTATACAAACAAAACAAATTGTGATGCTTTTTATTACTTTCTTTTTTATTAGCATTTACTCTAATGTTAAGTCTACCAGCAGAATCACAGGCTGAGAAAAATGGCCCGAGACATTTGCACAGTACTGTACTGAACTGGACTATGATGAAATCTTCACCCATTTTAATATGTCCAAGGCAAGAACTTCTCAGGAGTCCTTATTTTATGAGTGTAATGGAGATATTTGTAGTGTTTGTGCTGTGGTCATGAAACGTACAGGGTGGATGATCTTTTAAACCAGTTCTGAATATTGTTGGGTTTGAGTACCTCAGAGAGCATGTCCCTCCCCTGAAACCGAACTGATTTGATCACTTTTGATTGGTGCTCTTTCTGCCAACTTAAATAAAAATAGTTCTTTGAAGAGGGGCAACTTGTTCTGCTATGACAGAGACGGAGGCGGTTGCCAAGCAACAAGTGCTCTCGGTCTACACTGAATTCAGTAGTTTTATCACCGTCAGGCCAGGACGTGCCATGTCCTTGACAAGATGGAAACGGCAATAGTGAAGTTAGGGGGGAAAATCCTAAGAGGCGCTTCTCTTTAAGGCCAAGGGAAGTTCAGAATTGTACATCTGTTTTACTGCATCTTCTTTACCCTTTGGAACTCAGAGCGTATTAGTAAAATCAGATTTGGACAAATATAAATGGTCCAAAACAGTCTAAAACCCGGATTTTGCTCTTCTGCACGCTCGCTATGCTTTTGCTCTCCAGGTTTCAAAGCTCTTGTGTTTGTTTCTATAATCTAAAATAAAAGAAATGTGGGCATTTTTGTTCTTAACGGGCATCTGCATGTGACCATTTTTAAACCCCAGTAGTGGTTATTATTACTAGATCTTTATTATTTTATTTTTTTAATTACAGTAACTATGTTTTATGCTTGACACCGGAACACCAGCATGAAGCTCAGTATGATGTCCGGCATCTTGAGCATCAACACAAACTGTTGCATCCATATTCGAAGGGTTAAAAGACTTTCTTGGAGTTTTGGTCCCCCTTTATTTGAATGGTCCAATGTAGATGGGCTACACATGGTCAGATGAGTCATTCCTATAACTAGTGTGGTGGAAGAGTACGCAGAACACGCACAACACGGGAAATACACAGTAACGTGGCGTATGAGTGACGTCGCCCAAGTTCTCTTACCTCCGCCATTTTGGACTGTTCAAAGCGCAAGTGTTTTACGCTCATTTTTTACCTGTTACTACAGTACCGTGTACAAGTACAGTATATTTATGTACTTTTCCTTTTTCTGTGGCTTAGTTGCATTTTTATGTTCTAGATTAAGATTTTACCACTGTGTTAGGACTGGTAAGTGACTGAGGCTAGGGTGTGTTCCCACTAACTGATCTGTGTCATAACTCGAGGACCCCCTGTATAACTAATAGCTGTCCATCAAATTCAAAACATGATAAAGTATCTACTTACAAACCCCCACATGTATTTAGAACCTTCCACACACTTTGATAGGCTGGAAAAAGCTCTGTTCAGGTGAGGAACCGAGGAGCATGCAAAGCTATTCCTTCTGACATATGTGGAGGCTGCTTAACTCCTTCTTCCCTGACTATTTATTCCACATCTCTTCCTCCTCACACACAGACACACACACACATTCACAGTGTGTTTCTTCAGCTCTCAGCGACAAGTCCCACCTGCCATGGCTGAAATAGCTCAGCGAACGGGACCATTACAGAATTCCCTCAACGCTTCCAGACTCATTTCTCTCTGAGGTGGGAGAGATCTTTCAACAGGCCTGCCAGTAAGTGTGTGTGTGTGTGTGTGTGTGTGTATGTGCACATGTGTGTATGTGTGACGAACTGCAGATACAAACTTCCACACTCATGCAGACTCCATTAGTTTAAAATCACTTAAACTTTAACACTTTATTTTATAAACTTTCATAATTTATACAGTTTGGATTAAATTTGATAAACTACACACTGAAAGACTTTTCTTTCTACTGAAAGACTTCAATTCTAAGACAATGTCATTATCTACTGATCACTCTTCCTAATATTCATTCTATTAGAATGTTTTTGGATAATAATTTATTAGAAATCCGTTCTAGATATTAATGAAGTAGAACTTCATTCTGAATATTACTGTATTAGAGCTTCATTATAGATATGAATTTTGTCAGAAGTTCACGCTGGAGATGAACTTTTGTATTATTCCCATCTGTCTTCATTTGTCTTTTTCTGTCTTTGTGTGTTTCTAATTTCTGTTGAATTTCTTGTGATGACCGGATCGCTAAAAGAACATAAATGTCTCTAGCAGCCCCACACAACTTTGTTTTTTGGTATTTTCTTTTTCTAAAGTTGCCTTGTTTACTCATCACACCTCCAGTGACGTCATACGTTCTTGATTCCAGAACAGCAAAGTTTTGGTGCCGGTTTGGAGACGATTGATCATTTTTTTTAAAAATGGAAAAACGTGGCACCAGTTGCAAACTGGGAACCCGGCACTGGCACTATTGCAGTGGAAAAGGGGTGTGTATCACACACACACACACACACACACACCCGCCTCGGCTCGTTATGGGTCTCATATTAAGAGAGGAACTAATTGTTTAACTGTAGGTTTTTCAGAAACGAGTGTGTGTCCTGTCACTTTCCCTTTAAATCTTAATTCATCACCCACCCGCCTGAGTGTGGTTTTTTTTTGCGCCGCTGTGATGGATATTATTGCAATGCTCAGTCTTTCACCATGTAGCGCTGACTACAGCGGGACAAAGCAGTTTCTGAAGAGATGACTGATGAGCTGGAAGTGTGTGTTTGTGTGTGTGTGTGTGTGTGAGAGAGTGTAACTTGTGTATACACATATACAAACTATTATGGACACTAGGAAGTGCTTCAGTGCTTTTTGAAATTACATGTTTCAGCACAAATCATCTTTGTTTCTGATAAAAAAATTATTTAAAAGATTCAGTAGTGGGTCCAATGTTGCAATGAGTGCAGACAAAACGATAAACAAGTAAAGAGCGTAGGTAGGTTTCAAAACACTACAATGTATTTCTTTACTAAAGTACTTAAAATATAAATAGAAAAGGAAAAGAAGAAGTTAAAAATAGTATAAAACTCTATGTTCTCTCATTGGGGTGTGTGTGTGTGTGTGTATGTGTGTGCGCCAAATCATATACCTTCAGGGGGCACATTTTTGTCAGTGAAAACACACTAAACTTTTTCTGTTTAAAACTAGTTTGAAAATTGTATTTCAGCCAGACATGTTTCACTGAATATCATTATAATCTATTATAATAAGTTATAAGATTACAAAACCCAATATCAGTTAATCTGATGTCTGGAGACTCAAAAAAGACTTTGACTTCAGTGACTCGGATTTTGTCTTGTACTCAAGCCTCCTGACTCGGAAACAGTCAGGACCCAAAGTAGAAGCGTTTTTCTGCACTGACAGAGTATTGGATTGCAACCCCTAACATCAGCTTTAAGCTTCGTCGGTAACTATGGTTACGGAAATCAAGTTCAGCAGCACTCTTAAGTTTGTTTACTTTTTATTATGTTCTTTTGGTCCGTCGTGTTCCATTAGTGTTAACTAAATATATTACCACTGTCTCTGTGATATCTGGCTACAGTACTGTGCCAACATCTTGAGCCACCCTTCATTTCTTCTTATTTTGTTTCCATAGATTTTTATTATATATTATAATATTATATATATATATATGTGTGTGTGTGTGTGTGTGTGTGTATTTTATATATATTGTTAACCTTCAAGGCCATTCACGACTTCGCCCCTCCACACCTGTCTGACCTCCTTCATATTGTCACTCCCTCTCGCACCCTCAGATCATCTTCTTCCATTCACCTGACTGTCCCCTCTGCTCGTCTCAGCACTGGTTATGAGTTCCACCCCGGCTTTGGAACTCATTACCACCTGACCTCAGTTCCTTCTCACCTTTTCAATCCAAACTCAAAACCCATCTGTTCAAGTTCGCATATTGTCTTTAAATTATTTGCATTGTCCAATTTTACTCTGTTTTTCATGCCTGTTTATTTTCTGCTTTTGTTTTTTATTGTTGTTTATTTACTTGCACTTTTTGTACGATGTCCTTGGGTGCTATATATAAAAGCATTATTATTATTATTACTATTATTATTATTATATAGCTAACTAAGTAAGCTTTTGGCCAAAGCCTTATGTTCAGGTTAAGGTGGGGAAGATGTGTAAATGTGCTTTTTGGCCTTTTCTTGTCCGTTGAGGTGCTGTAGCTGTGCTCAGGTCAGTCAGGCGAGTCCAGAAACCTGTGGCAGCTGTGCACCTGTTGTGGCATTTCATCGGGTTCAGGTTCCCCAAAGGTCATAAATTTTACACACTGGCCACAGCGGAGCACATCTGGGAACTTACTTTAGTGCATGTGTGTGCACTGTAATGTGTATATATTCATATATATATATATATATATATATATATAGTAAATGTGAGTCTGCAAATGCCTGATCCTTTGGCCCCCCTTAGATGGACAGGTGGGGATTTTGTAATGCTGGAGGCACCTGGTGCTCATTCGCTCCTGAAAACCTTTCAGACTCTTTGAAGAATTGCCCCATTTGATGCTCTCCCATTTCGCTTAGGCTGCACCACGCTGACATGCCTTAAACTGTGATATCATAGCCGATCACGAATTAGCGTCAGATGGCAAATAGCAGTGAACGATCCTCTCTTTTGGCTCTTTCTGATCCTCCTTGCTGACATTTTCAACTTCTTGCAGGTTAACAGGCAGCAGCTCAGGCCCATAAATCTGTTTTCAACTGGAAAGTGTCCAATCAGAGCGGATCTTAGAGGCTCCCAAAGAATTATTTGAGGTCTTATTAAAGGGCTAAAGGTCAGATCTCCCGACCTAGCACTTTTTCAGTTGACCTTGAGTCCGAATGCAGCCCAGAAAAAAAGCGAAGCGGCTTGAAATCTACGAGTCTATGAGGGATAGCAGCGGAACAAGGCCGTCTGAAAAAAACGTGAACGTGCACAAAAGGACAGAATAACGCCAGCGTCCGTCTCCAGGGTGAACGCGGAGCTCGGGAAGAGGCTTTTTTAAAAGCATTCGGAGCATGTTAGAGTGATCAAATGTTGCTCAGCCTCCGAGACCTGTGCTTGAACATGAACTCGGGGCTTAACTCAGGCATAAATTAACCCACGGCCACAAAAGGATCCTAACATGAGCAAAAAAATGTAACGCATGCGAAAGCTATTACCTGCTAAATCAAATGAGGGGGGGTTAAAGTTGGACACACACATGCAGGAACATACACACACACACACACACACACACACGTTTGTTTTTATACCTTGTCAGGACGTATGTGTCATACATGTGTTGCATATACAGTCGTAAGCAAATATTTTGGCACCTCTGGTAAAATTACCTGTTGATTTTTTAAGTGTGAAGAAGAGAACACACTTCTGCACAGTTTAATGCACAATTAATATTTACTATGTCTCCTATGTATTACGTATGTAAGTACCTATTTGCAATAATATATCCCATATATATATATATATATATCTGTATGCAGTTTGGCCCAAATAACACACACACACACATATATAATATATATATATATACTTTATAAAGTTAAAAAGTTGGCTGTTTTACTAAGTTACTCCTCTTATAACCACACACACACATACACACACACACACACACACACACACACACACACACTCTCTAAAGCCAGGAGGTAGGGGGTATGATTCACTCTGGTTTTATGTGTGAGCTGTAGCAGGAGGACGTGGCTGTCTGTGACCGTTAAAAAAGAAGATTCTGGCCTGGAGGAATGAAAGCAGCAGATGAAGCGCTGCCATACAGCCTCTCACCTGCACTCACAATAACCCCTGCCTGATGGGTTTACTACCAGAGAGAATCTCTCTCACAGAACACACTCATACACATCGGCAAGAATGCACGGTTTAAAAAAAATAAAGTGCTTCAAACTCTACTGTAAAAATATTGATCTTTATAAATCCTATCCTTAAAGAAGAACTGACAGTGATGGGTAACATAAACAATCTCTCAGCAGCAGGCTTTTTACATATTTTATAGCCTTTATTTTCTTCATTCTTTCTCAGGAATTTTAACATTCTGAAAATTCTGTGTGGAAAATGGATGTTCTAGATACGTCACTGATCATAGAGCTGTCACCTCTGGTTATGCCACTGACTGTAGAGACGTAGTATGAGCAGGTTTTAGTTTGTTCTACATACGTCCCTGACTGTAGAGCCATAATGTGAGCAGGTCTCAGTCTGTTCTAGATACATCACTGACCATAGAACCGTAATGTGAGCAGGTTTCTGTCAAATTTAGATAAGTCACTGACTGTAGAGCCATAGTTTGAGCATGATTCAGTCAGTTCTAGAAATGTTTCATGCATGCTCGTTATTCTAGCTTGTCAGGATATGTGCCTTATACGTTTATTGCATATACAATATCGGCATCTCTGGTTAATATACCTGTTTATTTTCGATGTATGGGTATGTTACACACCCTCTACAGAGATTTCTGCACATTTTAATGCACAGTTAATATTCACTATGGCCCATATTAGTCAAATATGTAAAGTGTCTCTATGTAATAATATATCTCATATGTATTAGGTTTGAAAGTACCCATATGTAATAATATTAACCCCTACTAACTATAGAGTCATAGTTTAACCAGATTTCAGTCAGTTCTAGATAAGCCGGACTGTTGTTGAGTCTGGGCAGGAAAGAGGGAGTGAGTATGTGTTTCCCTCGTCTCTCGTGACTCGTTCCTCCAGGCAAAAGAGATGCGAGAAGGCGAAGAAGTCACTTTCGGAAGCTTTCGTTCCAGATTCAACAGCAAATGTGGGACCTTTCCTCACATCCTGCTGAGTGTGGCTGAGGAACACATGAAACAGGCTCTGAGAAAGTTCCTGAAACTCTGCTGGAACTTCACTCAGGATGTTCGGTGGAGAATACTTTGTAGTTGAAGGTGTGAGGAATCAGAGAGCACCTTTGTATCGACATGGAGACGTTTTTACTATCACAAACCCTTAATCATTTTTATTTCATCTTTACATATTTGTCTGGAGAAAGGCCTGCAATGTTGTAGGTGCTGCAAGATTCTCTTTGGTCCTCACTGAATCATTTTGATTTATGTGTTGTGATTTTATTTCTCCCATTATCTAAACAGTATCCATCCATCCGTGCATTCTCTGAAGCGTTTATTCTTAACTAGGATCGCCTCCTCCTTCAAACCCTGTTTAAAACCAACCCTTCTGTAACGAATCCCCTCCTACATACACTACCAAGGTTTAGGCACACACTGAGATTTTATACATTTGAACTTAATATTTACTGGAAATATTTGGGGCAGCTGGTGGATAGTGGTTAGGGTGTTCGCCCTGCGTCCAGGAAGTCATGGGTTTGATTCCCAAGACTGCTAAGCACCTCTGAGGTACCGTCCCCACACACTGCCCCCCCCCCCCCAACCACACTGCTCTCCGGGCGCTGTGTTCCTGGCTGCCCACTGCTTCACTTGGTGAATGGGTTAAATGAAGAGGAAGAATCTGATGTGCGGTGGTGGGTTCACATATGACAGAACGGTCACTTTCACAAATGCACTGAATATTTTTTGCAAGCAAATACATTTACAGTATGTTCACCGTTCATGAATTCATTTTTATTCGCCAAAGCCGCCTAATATAATTAGACAAGGGTTAAAATGTTTAACGAGCTATTTATCTTATAAAGTAAGCTTGTTTTTTTTGACATATTTTCATTTATTAGTTGTTCACTCAACAAATAACCAATGATTAACAAGAATGAAAATTTGCATTTTATGAAATAAATGGATAAGTGGTATATTGCATTCATTTGGCAGATGCTTTTATCCAAAGTAACCTACAGGTTGAGGAAACACTCAGGGTACCAGACAGAGAGAGATGCACAAAAGAGTTCTAAGTGTTAGATCTTTAAATAGGAAGCAGTGCAAAAATGTGTGGTGGACTAATAGTGTACATTACTAAAGTTTTGCAGTTCCCAGAGGTGTCCACTGGTTCTGTATATTTACATAAAACATGTTGAGTTTTGTGATCAGTAGGGATGGCCTGAGCTGATCCACTGGATGGAGGTCTGGGCTGATTCAGGAACACTGTAACAGATCAGGTATCTGCAATAATCCACCCATTACAAAGCCAGTGTTTATTTTTGGCCCTCTATTTACGCTGCTGTCAATGAGGTGCCGTTAATGGACGTTTCTCTTTAAAGTAAACTTAAATAGAAATTCGGGATGGGTGCTTCTACTGTAGAGGCCTTTGTGATCTCCACGTTCCAGAGCTGTAAACGGATCTCCTTGGTGTACAGAACAAACAGCTTCACAAGGAGCTATTTTGATTGCATAGCAACAATAAGGGCAGTCTTTTAAAGCTTGTTTTCAAGGGTCTGTTCAACAGACGCCCATCACATGGAGATGAACCTTTCAGAGTTGCTTTGCGGGAGTATTTTCTTCAATCTCTCCAATATCAAATTGCTTTTGGCTTGAATTTCATGCTTGCAGGAGTCAGAAAGTGAAAATGAAATTATTTAAAATAGAAACACGACAAACCTGCAAATTGCAAAACCGTAAGGCAAAGGGGCCTGTTTTTCAACAATAAAACAATGAAAGAACATTTCCCCATCATTTTCTCAGAGCTGTGCTCAAGCAAATGATGGATACAGAAACACACACCCCTTTTTATTGTGCCCTGAGAGCTTGTGATTGAGTGGGAGGCTCGAGTCTCAGTTGGAAAGATTTCTCTTTTTTGGATGAAAGATTACGAATCCGATCACAGACTCTTTTGATTTAAAGGGGAATTCCATCCATTTTCTGTTTTTCCACATTATTCAATGTTTGTGATTCAGAATCTTTTAGAGTGGGTTTGGTGTGAAACGGTTCATTGTAGAGCCTATTTATTCACTATTGACCCCCAGTGAAGCCCCACATGTGTTTATGTGTAATGTTGATGAAAACTCTGGTAAAACAAATGATCAGTCGTCAGGCGGTGCAACCATAACCATTTCATGGATAGCGTTTTGTGTAATATATTGTTGATATATCACTAACCACACTAAATGTGGTGCTATATATATGCACATACACTACAGGCCAGAACTTTGGGCCCACCTTCAGATAAAAAAAAAATGACATGCTGCTCTTTCACAATTTTGTTACACGCAACAAATGTAACTGACTGGGTTTAAACGGTTACAATACACACTGTAAGTGCAAGTTTCATCAAAATAAGCCCTCCTTGCCTTTATCATGGCAGCACAGATTCACAGCATCCTTTGCAGCAATTTTTGGAAATAACCTGTGCCCAAACCCTCCCAGCACCTTTTCAAGCAGCTAACAGTTCTGTCTGATTTGTTGAACGATCATTTGAAACTTGTGGGTCCAGCTCATCCCCGGAGCTCAATCATTTGCTAATCTTTCTGCTTTTCTTTGGACTGGATATAATTTTGGCACAATTTTGAAGAATACTTGGGATCATCATCCTGTTGAAGAATGAAATTTGGTCCAAAACTAAGGGACAGTTTTCCCTTACACAAAGTGTATTCCCTTACACAAAGTGTATATCAGTGCAATAAAGAGAGACCTGATATGTCTCTTCAAAACCAATGATGTTTGACTGCATACTATAAAATACTGAAAACCAGATACGTTTGTTTTAAATAATTTGAATGTTTTCTGGAAATAAATAAGCAGCACATAGTTTATTTTTCAGAAGGTGGTACATGTATGTATATGTTTATAATTATATATACATATATGAATATCAGTCATCAGCCTTTACTCTGCAGATCGTGTTTCTCTTGATGGCTCCGATTAAAAACTCGAGCAAACCCCGTTTTTTCCCACCAGGTCGGAGCAGCACTGCGTTCAGTAACCATGGCGACAGAGGTGGTGTTATCCCAGGCTGATTCAGGCCTGCCTGTTGGTTCCCAGTCGCTACAACCAGTCGGTAACTTTTATTAGCCTGGAGCTCAAATGGATTAGCGCTGAATTGCAACAAAGAGTGGCTGCGCATAGATTTTCCGCCGCGTTACCCCCCTCCTGGGAACCGAGCGCCACCGGCTTTGTTCAAGAGTGGACGTTCTGGGAGAGCTGTGTATACACCTGCTTTGTGTCAAAGCACCACACACACACACACACACACACACATCTTTTGGTCACCCACACTGCTAAAATAAAACATACCCCTTTCATTGCTGTTGGAGCAAAACCTGGACATGGACATGGTAGCTTCACAGGAGAACGTTCTTCACTTTAGATGTAGTTTAATGTAACAGATCACACAGTGTGAGAGGCAGCTTGTCTTTGAGATGATAAAAATTGTAAACAAAAAGGAAAATGGAGTTACAAGCTCAGGCTATGAAGAGGTTCGGGCTGTACTCGACTCTTCGCCTGGATGGTAAAGTTCCTCCAGCCAGAGGAGATGAGATGTGTCCAGCAGAGCAGGTGATCTTTAGAAGCTCCAGTCAGGATTCAACAATAAATCATCTTTATGAGCTTTTATAAAGGCTTATTTAAAGGAACATCAAAATAAATGTCCGTTCTGAAGTCATTTGATCTCAGTGAGTGTTATGACAACTGATGCTTTGTTGGAATAAGCTTTTATGAATAAGTTCGTTTCAAGCCATGAAAGACTTATGATGTGTTTAACCCTACTTTTCAGTGAAGTGTTGCGTAAAGGTGTTATTACAGTCCCAAACAACACTACCAGTCAAACGTTTTGGCACACATTGAGATTTTCCACATTTGTGTCTTACTCACTTAATATTTACTAAAATGCTATAAAAATTTACAGCATGTTCATCTTTTGTGAACCTTAATAGCCAAAAATGCCATATTTTTTTATTCATCACTACTAACCTATAAAAGCTACCTACTATAATTATATATATAATAATTATGTGGGTTTACAAAAATAAAAATCTGAAGTTTATGGAATGAATAGATTAGTGGTAAAAACCTGTGGTATGCAAAAACTTTTCACTCATAGGGTATCTGTTCAAGTTTTTGCATAATTAAATTGTCATGACTCTGTTGCCTGATGTCTGAAACATTGTTTTAGGCAGCTGGTGGTCTAGTGGTTAGGGAGTTGCCCCTGCATTCAGAAGGTTGTGGGTTTGAATCCCAGGACTGCCAGTGGCACAACTGAGGTACCCTTGAGCAAGGTACCATACCCGCACACTGCTCCCTGGGCGCTTTGTTCTTGGCTGCCCACTGCTTCACTTGGTGAATGGGTTAAATACAGAGAAAGAATTTCACACTGTGTGCTGTGGCGTGCTGTGGTGTCTTCATGTGTGATAAATAGACACTTTACACTTTAGAAGCTTTTGGTCGTCAAGGTAAACCCATTCATGGTAGAGGGATGCATGCAGGTCATCGTGAGACAAAATAGTCCCTCAAAAAAAGATTTAGTTCAGATTCTCCATTATTTTACCTTCATCAACATCCATACAAACACTCAGACATGTGGAGCTTCACTGAAGGTCAATATTGAATAAAACGGCTGTATTTGTGTTGAGACGTTTGGTTCCATTCATCTCCACTATGTTTATGCTGAGACGTCTGTTTCCATTCACCACCACTGTAAACAAATCTGAGTCTCTACAATAAACCATTTCACACCAAACCCACTCTGAATGAGTTTAAATGACTGGTTTAGGCTGAAAGTCTACTTTAAATGTGTCACTGGTAATTTTATACCTCCTCCTGATTTGAAGCTCCTTTTCCCCACCCAGCCTGTTTTCTCTGGAGTGTGTGCTCTGCTCTGATCAAAGGCTGTAAGTGGCTCAGATTTGGTCTGTGTGTGTGTGTGTGTTTGTGTGTGTGCTTTTTTGTGTGTATGTAACAGTGGGGGGTCCTCCAGCAGAAATATTTTGTGCTTATTGAGACATTTATTTATAATATTTATATACGCCCCTCTCACTGACCACTGCTTATTGTGTATCTAATATTGTGTATTTAATACAGTATTTCTAAAGAGCTTTATTTAAACTTTATACTATATATTCCTGGATGTGTGTGTTTGTTGTGTCCAAACTTTCTTTCTTTGGCCTTTTTGAAAGGAGACTTTTCCTTTGAGCCCGTTATTGTTCAGGCTTCATGTCATTAAAGCTCTGTTTGTTTGTTTGTGTGTGTGTGTGAGAGAGAGAGAGAGAGCAGTAGAGGCGGGGGCAACTTGTTCGTATTTACTCTGTCTAATCAGACGCACGCCCACGGCCTCCCCGCTTGGCTTATAGCGAGAGCAATTAGAGAAATATCACGTCACCCTAATTACAAAACCGTGGGTCAAAGTCGGCTCAGGGCCAAGGGGGTTTGATCCAGCATGAATTGGTGATGATTTCCTACAAAAGGGCAGAGCACATTAGTTCTGATGTGTGTGTATGTGTGTGTGTGTGTGTGTGTGTGTGTCTGTAATAGAAACCTTTTTGTGTATTAGATTATTTATTTATTTATTTATTTATTTATTTATCCATAGTATTTATACCCACTGCTCTTACTGACTACAGCATTTTGTGTATGTAGTTTAATGTGTTTAGTACAGACTATTTTCTGGAGAGTTTGATTTTGACTTTATATTATATTTTATGTTGTTCTGTGTCTTTGTGTCTCTGTGTCTGTGTAGTCGTAGTGGGATCAGTAAAGTTTTCTGATTCTGAAACTTTGGCTCCAGATGTGAATTGCTATGTACTCGCTCAGGACAGAGATGACAGCTTACAGATGAAGATTTTGCTTCTCGGATGCTGATGGAGTGCTTTGTGTGTGTGTGTGTGTGTGTGTGTGTGTATGTGTTTTTTGTGGCTCCGAGGGCTCTCTGACGAACTGCTGCGTTTTTGTTGCTGGACGGGCCGTGCGGCCTCATAAATCTGATAACTGTGTAGGAGGGCTGTTACCTGGGAAACGGTCCCAATAGGCATTTCAAGGGCGGGTGGGTGGATTCAGTAGTTATTTAGCCAATGCATCACTTAACACAAAATCTACACACAGCCAAACCCAGACCCTTTGGACCACAGCGGTGCCAATATACTGGTCAAAAGTTTTGGTATCCACTGAGAGTGTTACTCCCTTATTATTGACTTAAATACACTTGATGAACAAAATAAAAGTAGAGTATGTTCACCATTTGAGTATAGAAAAATGTCGCTTTTTTTATTCATCACTATTGACCTGCAAGTGCCGCCAAATATAAGTTTTGGCACCCACTGAAATTTTTGTATAAAAATTGTCCAAGTACTCCTACTGGTGTAGTGTGGTGTGTCCAGGGACTCTTACTGGTGTGGTGTGTCCAAGAACTCTTACTGGTGTAGCGTGGTGTGTCCAAGGATGAAAGGGTTCACAAACTTTATTACGCATAGCACTGAACTATGTATATGTACTTTGATGTATGAAGGATGTTAGCAATTGCACTATGGCTGGAGTAAAGTCAGTGCTTTTGTGTCTCCATCAATGTCAAAATCAAAACTATGCCCTTGTGACCAGCACTCAGGGAGCGAAGTTGACGGCACGCTCCTGAGCTCGTTTTCTTTCTGGGTCAGTTACTGTTATCATTCCGACCCCATTCATCTCTCAGTTTATCTGCTCTTTTTTGACACAGCGCCTAATCTGCATCCTGCCATTGTGGGGCCCGGCGGCCTAAAGAGCTGTTCTGTCTCTCTTTCTGACGCTGCACGGTTCTGACAGTGGAATTCCCCCCCTCATCGGCCTGCCGAGGCCCAGGCGTCTGGCTCACTTGTTGAATAGGTCAGCCGGTCCCCAGGGAGCACGGAGGGTAAGAATAGCTGAATGTCACAGAGGCCCGTTTGGGCCCTAACTTAATTACGGGACGCTTTTAGACGAAAAGCCCCCGAACAGCTGCTGTATTCCTGCAGGTAGCCGGACTCCAAGGTGCCGTGTACCTTTCCTTATATAACCTGCTTTATCCGGGCTGAAAGGACGTCCCGGCTGGGCGGATGAAAGGTGGATTTGATGGGCGCCCCTGTTGACCCTTTGATATTAAAAGAAGGGGCGGAGAGAACGGGATTTGTCTTATTAGCACAAATAGTCTGGACTTTGCTGAACCTTCAGCCTTGAGTTGCACAAGGCCAGATGCTCAGTCTGATACATGTCTGATCAAAGTCAAAGTCAAAGTAAACTTTATTGTCATCTCAGCTATTTACATGAATACAACGAGACGAGACGGCGTGGCCCCAGACTACAAAAATACACAAAGAATACACAATAAAGTTTATAAACTATAAATACACAATGGAAACTAAAAGTGAAACCATGTCAGTCTATGAAAATATTGAAACTCAGAGAAAGTCCAAATAGGTCTGATACACCTAACACATCTGATCCCAGGAGTTTAAACGATGTTATTCTGATGGTAAACACGCTGTCATCTTGAGTTTGAGGCTCAAGTCTTTGTCTAACTGTTGTTGGAAGAAGTCCTCAAAGCTTTTATATAAAAAGTTGAGGAAAATCGGAACAAACCAGACCTTCACTTTGCTTGCACTTTAGTAGGTTGAGAGGAAAACAAAATCAGTCGCATGTGAGATAATATCTACAGCTGCTTCTGCATGATCCTCCCATGTTTTATACAGCCCTCTATCTATCTGTCTGTCTGCCTGTCTGCCCGAGTCTTGGTCCATCTGTCTGTCCAGTGGTCCATCCATCTATCTTTTCCACCTCTTCTTTATCTATCTTTCCCAATTTACTTTTTTTCTAACTATCTTTCTGTCTGTCTGTCTGTCTCTCTATCTATATGTCTGTCAGTTAGATGGGGATATTTGTGTTCAGATCCTCATTTGAACTGTCTTGAGCAGAAAATGGCTTTGAAATAATCTTCTTGAACCTCACAGATAAATAGACCCCCCCCCAACCCACTCCCAGTAGCAGTCTGCATTTCAGCACCCAGATCATTTATTTATGCCTCAGCCTGGCGCTGAAGCCTGAGTGTTAGACTGAATCTGCCCGTCACAGGACGACTGATGGACGAGGTGATGCGGGATGGGCGAGGAAACAGGGGGGAGCAGAAACAGCCCTGTTTTGTTAACAGTCACTGTCCAAGAGGGATCCATTAATAAAGGGCCGACTCATCTCTCCCCATCTGGTTCTTGCTGATGTGTTGCGCGATGATGTACAGATTGACCGCATCATCATCATCTTTCTCTCTCTCCCTCTCCCTTTATCTCTCTTTCTCTCTCTTTCTCTTCTGTATTTCTTTACCCTCGGCCCTCTGGGCCGCATCTCTCTTTCTCGCTTGAAAACATGACTGGCATGTGTTTCCCCGCCGGGCTCTTCAAGGTGATCTTGATTCAAAAGCTTTTCTTCCTCCAGCACTGCGATAGATTATTGAGCTCCTCTCGTCATGGGAAGCCTCCTTAGACCCTTCCTTCACAACTGCACTTTGTCACTTGTAATTGGTTCTCCTGGTGATGAGGGATTCCCTGCAGAAGCATGGATCTGTTCTTCACGTCCGTCAGGCTTTCTCCCTCATTTGGCCCAGAGAGAGAGAGAGAGAGAGAGAGAGAGAGAGAGAGAGAGAGATGAAAGAAGAGCATTAAAGAAAGTCAGGGTGGGAGAAGAAGAAGAAGCAGAAGTAAAAGAAGAAAGGTAAAGGCAGAGAGAGAAAGAAAGAAAGAGAGGAGAGAAAATAAAGAGCTAGAGTGAGGAAGGAAGAAGAACATTAAAGAAAGGGGGGTTGGGGGAAGTGGAAGGATAAGAAGAAAGAGAGAGAAACAGAAAGAGAGAGAAAGAAGAGAGAGGAAGGAAAGGAAGAGGAATATTAAAGAAGGAGGGGATAGAAGAAGAAGAAGAAACAGAGAAAGAGAGAGAGGTAGAGAGATAGAAAAATAAGGTAGAGTGAGGAAGGAGTAGGAACATTAAAGAAAGAGGGGTGAGA
>JBBPCY010071741.1:0-11632 GCA_037974405.1 Brachyalestes nurse | reverse complement strand
TCAGGTGATCACTAATCAGTCCCTCATAAAGCAGAATGAGGTGCTTGTGTAGGAATTTAACAGACACTGGCATGAAAGGGTTTTTCATAGAGATGCTGATTTTAAAATAAGTTGTGTTTTTTTCTGGAGCTGTATTTTGGGGTTAACAATTGTAATGGTCAAATGAAAATTAAAGAGGTGTTAAACTAGCTTGATATATAGTGGGCCCTTATAGTCAAGCATGAACACACCACAAGTGTGAAATTCTTTCTCTGCATTTAACCCATTCACCAAGTGAAGCAGGGGGGTGCCACCAACAGGGTACGCCCAGGGAGCAGTGTGTGGGGACGGTTCCTTACTCGGAGGTACTTCAGTGGTGCCACTGGCTGTCCTGGGATTTGAACCCACAACCTTCTGATCGCAGAGGCAACTCCCTAACTACTAGGCCACCAGCTGTCCCTACCCTGTATCATCCCTCACTGGCCATTTGATAGCAAACAACCATTGTATTAAGTCTGTCTGTGGTTCTGTTTCCATGGAGACCAGGTTCCTCAACGTCCGTAAACATGTTTTGATTCGGATCCCCGGGACAAATAAAAACACACCCACCGGTGAAAAAGTAGAGATTTTGGGAGTTTTTTAAACAGTGGATAAAACTAAAGAAATGCAGCGCTTCTCTCTCGATCTGAAGTGGCGCCCCCTCCTGTTTGTGGCCGGAGCCGCCGGTCCCTTTTATTACTTTTACAAGAGGAGGAACCAGCAGTATGAAGAAGATCAAACTGTTGCTGAAGGTACACAAGAAAAGACTTAAACAGGTAAAAAAAACTATATAACATAACACTTTATAAGAACACATAAAATAACCAAATTATTCAAGCTGCACTTTTTATTCAGATAGATAGATAGAAATCCCTTAGGGAGGTTCCCTTCGGAACTAACTAACTTAGTTGTTAGTCTCGTTCTTAGCTTAGCTTACATTCAGAATTTTAAAGGTAAACTGATTTTTCGATATGTCTGTATTATATCATTACAGTGTGAGCCTCCATGTTCGTTCATGGTGGATTTATATGAAAGGCATCATTTTAGGGATAGTTGCCTAGATAGATTTTTTAAACCAGACATCCAAAGCCTTTAATGTAGAAAAATATAAAAACAGTTTTGGCGTTTAACTGTATTTTAATCCTCAGAGTTATGTAATATTCTCCTACTGTATTCATAGCTACTGAGCCTACCTGCTCTGAGCACGAGCCCAGCACCCCTTCTGAGACCCCACTGATCACCTCCAGGCCGTCTTCTCCAACTCAGACACCCCCTGACCCTCAAGTAGACCTAGCTTCTTCCGGCCAGTGCGCTCCTGAGGTAAGGTTACGCAGACTACTCTTGTTAACTATAACTATGTTTTAAACAAGTTCATATGTTTGTAATAAGTACTGCATATTTGGCATTATAGGCAACTGAAGAGTCTCCATCTCTGCAACAGAGCCATGTGCAGCTTCCATGTTGCACCTTCTCCGCCTGGGATACCTGAGACTCGACCAGAGCCAGCACCCTTTTGCCCAAGTGCTCCTGGGGTAAGGCTAACATCACTCATCAGTTACATTTTTAGACAAACAATGGCTGTTATTCAGCTCCTACATTGCATATTAACCAGCACACTGTTCCATTTAACCTGAACTCACACCACTGCCTTTTTGGCATCATAGGTGTCTGAAGGTGCTGCATCTCTGCAGAGCCAACAGTTGGTGCCTACTGCCTGAGACGCCCTTTAGCCCGAGCACTCCTGCGGTAAGGCTATGCACAATTATATCAGTTCTAGCTACATTATTATTTGTCTGTAATAAGTAGAGATTTACATTTTGTTAAATAATTAGGATTAATTAGGGGTGGTGGTGGCCTACACTTGCCTCTGGACCAAGAGGTCATAGGTTTGAATCCTACCTTCAGCATACCACCAATGGGATCCTGAGCAAGACCCTTAACCCCAAGTTGCACCAGGGAGACTGCACCCTGTAATTAGGGAGTGGAAGTCGCTTTGGATAAAAGCGTCTGCTAAAATGTGTTATTCAGCTCCTACACCCTGTGTTTCCTGTATTGTCACATTTCACCTGAACTAACCTCACTGGATATTGCTCGTTATAGGTAACTAAAGATGCTGCATCTGCCCAGTGCCAACTCACAGCATCTCCCTAGACTCCACCGCAGGCAATTTCTCTAGCTCACCTAGAACCTGAGCATCTGCCTCACCCGGCTCTCACCATCCAGAGTGCTTTTGGGGTAAAGCTGTGCCTGCTCTTCTTATCAGATCAAATCAGTTTTCTTTTAAACAGCTTCATTTGTCAGCAATAAGTGGAGATTTTTAATTTGAGACACTTTAAGAAATTTGGATTTATTCAGATATTAACTGAACAACAAGAAAATGTTGTTATGCAATCTTTGTTTCCTGTATTAAGAAACACACAGTCCTATTTAAACCCTACTGTGTATTTGGCCTTATAGGTGACTGGAGATGCACCTGACCAGAGCCAACTTACAGCCCCTAACAAGGATCACCTGCTGTCACCTTCACCTCAGCCAGCACCTGAGCCTCTGCTTCCACTAGCCAGGGAGCTCCCGGGGTGAGGCTTTTTACTCTTTTCAGTTCTAACATTTCAGGAGCTTTAGTTAGTCAGTATTAAGGATTGCATATTTGACAGTATAGACAGCGGAAGATCTCGTTGTCCCTCCTGAAGCTTATCAAGTGCCTGCTTTATAGTAAGTACTCTACTTTTCACCCTTTTTCCGTGTCAAATAGAGCTTATCAGCTTAATAAATTATCAGCTAAAAAAATACATTGCAGATATTGTTTATTTTAGATACTTGCTAACTGTCCACATAAGCAAAATTAATTTTGTTGTCCCAGTTTGCCACCCAGAGGACTCCCAATTTTCCTCTGAGGCTTTCAGCCTTGCGTCAGGCTTTTACTGTAAGTCTATTAAATGAGCCTCTATCTTAACACACCAGTGCATTTTCAGTTGTTCTTTCATGGCAGTCTTTTCTTGATTTCACTCTGTAGATTGTTATGAGCAACAGCCATCATTCTAAATATGCCAGAGTGGCCTGCAGGGTCATTCTCAGTGAACTGGCTGCTCGAAATGCAACTGTTCGTTTTTAAAAAAACCTGAATTGTGTTCGATCTGATCTTATAAATAAGAAACAAGCATCTCTCTTTCTTCTATAGACGCTCCCAGACTTCCATGAGGCGTATGATCGGCTGGTGGAATTTGCTCAGAATTTGCACTGAGCTGATGGAAGTTGGAGTGAGTTCACACACTCTTAGTCTTAGTTCACATTCTGGTTCTTACAGTGAGTGATGCCATGGCATTAATGTTTCTTATCTTCTTAGATTCATCACTACAACATCGTAGACATCGTCTTTGAGTTTGTGCTGATGGGAGTGCTACAAAGAGCAAGGCCTCCGATCTTTGGGGTAGGAGACCTTAGAACCAAATCCACTTTGTGTTATTATGTACTAGATATGTTATAAAGCATCTCAGAGCTGTAATAACTATTTCTCCATACAGAAAATGTAAAATGCAAAACTAGATACACACTTCTCTCTTTGCATTCCTTTGCGCCCAGAATGACTGAGTGATCTTCTTTGTGCTGTTTTTTTTTTGTTTTCTCACCCTGTTCCAGGCACCAGGAGGATTCCTCGGGCACCTGATGACGATGGTCCTCTCTTTTAGCCCTCTCATGCCCAGGGCTGAGCAGTACTTGTTCCTGCTCCTTGTAAGTTGCACCAATACTTAATTCAGCATTTATAGCTGGACATTAGAAGAACTCTTTACTTACTATTTGAAGTGGAATTATATGATTTATGTGATTAGTACATGCTTTAAGTGGAGCCATAGAAAAAAAATATTTTAGTTCCCTAAAGAACTATTTGTGATAAAGAGATGCTTTTTAAGGGTATAAAGAAATGCCACAGTGTATTTTCTTTTGCATTGCTGTTTTATTCTTTCGGCTCATGACAACTTTGCCCTCTCTTTCAGGATGAAGCGATGCTGTTTTTTGAATGAGATCTTTGGTGAACAGGATCATATTTATATGGATATGGATCCAGAAGCCCTGGCTCTCTCTCTGTGGGATTCTCTGGAGAAACATGTCCAGGAGCTCTTGACGAGACTGCAGACCACCTAGCAGCACTTAAACATCTTTTCTATAATATACATATAACATTATTATAATATAAACAATATTATTATATTTATGAATAACTATACATTAAAATGTCAAATTATGATATGTAAATAATAATATTAATATATATGTACAATTAACCAGAAATTTTGTATTATAAGTGTACTATTAATATGTTATACATATTAACATATACATTTTCTTCTATTGGGTACATCCACACTTTTCTTTTTATTAGGTCAGCCCATCATAAAGATGGACATTACATTGAGTATAGCCCATTTTTTTCTACATAATGTATCAACCACTCTTTACCCCATCCATTAGTGCAAAGGGACCACCATATGACCATCTCTGACCCAGTGTTACTTGAAATGCAGATCATTCTCGGCACAGCAACAACACCAGCATGGTAGTGTCTGTGTTTTGTCTGTGATTTTATGACTTTGGTATCAGGCACAGCACAATTGCATTTTAAAACACTGTGTATTATTGACTACTTTGTTTGACCCTCGTACCTCGTAACTTAAAGGTTATAGCCCATATTTTATATGCACAGTTTGCTCCAGAGGATCACTGCTCCATTCCTGAAGAGCCTTTTCTATACACGGTTTACCTGCCACAACCCACTAATAAAGAGTTGGGGAGGAATACATTACACTCTGCAGGACTGTGGGTCTCCAGGACTGGAGATGAGAACCACTGATCTAACCCTCAGTCAGACTCCAGTTCAAGCAAATCACTTTATAATTGTTCCCTATTTTACTGTTTAGACTCACCAACTTATTAGCAAATCTACCTTGGTGTGTAAGAACAGGGCCAGTCCATTAGATACGCCCTGTCCTGCACAGTTTCAACACACCTGGTTCTTATTATTATCTAATTATCATCCCCTTCTTGAGTTGGCCAGCAGTGATCCTGTTGTGATCTCTGTCTGATGGATAGATAAATGATGATAAATTATGCAGGAACAAATGTGAAATGTTATATCTACATCTAAATGTACCAGAATGGTTGGTGCACCTGATAAAATTGCCAAGATAAAAGGTTGGTGTACCTAATAAATTTCAACTCTGTGTATAGTACACTTAGTACTAGTAAGTTCATTGTTGCTATATAGTTTCTGCTTAATGTGTTTGTTAGCTTTATTAGGTAAATAGGTTTATTAAGTTTATGTTTACTTGTTTATTAGGGTGTGATAAGATAAGGTTCGTTTCAGTTTTATTTTGTTAAAAGTCACTTCTTACTAATGCTTCTATGTCTCTATGTCTCCCCTCCTTTCTTCATCAGGTGATGTTAATGCCTGGCCTGGTCCTGGTATTCCTGTGTTTACTCTGCAAAGACATCTGTGAAGACAAAAAGGAAATCAAAAGGTTTTATGATATGTGAATTAAATGTGACATATAAGGAAATTAGACACTATGCAGTAAAACTGTCATATTTAAATACACTACAGGGTATTTTTGTTGTGTAACCTTTTGTTTTCAGGTCATTTCCAGTGCATCCATCCATCCATTCATCCATACAGGACTCACCAGACAACTGTGATTCAACCAGTGAAGTAACTGGCCTCCACCATCATCTCAGTAAGTTATTAGATTGTTTCAATATAATGTAAATCTCAATGATAATGACCGCTCTCACCCCAAATTTCTCACTTCTGCTTTTGTTTGTCTGTATGAAGGAAACCCAGGACTGCAGTTCACAATGAGACACAAAAAGAACTCTTCAGATCACTGTCCAGCAAGGTAAAACTAGAAAATGAACCTAATCTTTTTCTCTGTATGTGTATTATTTAAGGTTTCTTTGTATTTTACTGTTATTCTTTATTCATTATATTTTGTTTCTGTATCTTTCCAGATCCTCCAAATCTGAATTCCACCAACATTTTCCTTTTTTCATTTTTTGAAGATTTTTCTTTTTTCATTTTTATTACCATACATTCCTTCACAATTAAATAAAGGAGGGAGAATTCAAACAGCAAACAGAGCATAGGATTAAGTCAGCACTGACCAATAAAAGTCAGATTAAGACAGGCAGTCAGATTGCAAGAGTCTGTCGGCTAATATGAATGTAAGATAGAAGCAACCAATCACAACGCAGATTCAGTCATCCTTTGCACTGCTTGCGTGTGTGTGTGTGTGTGTGTGTGTGTGTGTGTGTGTGTGTGTGTGTGTTTGTGCGTGTGTGTTATTTATTTTTATAATCTAAGAGCTAACAGTATTAGTTCCATTAAACTGAAGTCAAAAGCGAAATCATTCTTGTAAAGAAATTTCACAAATAAATTACTCTGTTATTTCATGAATTATCATTTATTTCAAACGTGTTATATTTTAGCAACATATTTGAGTCATGATATTTAAAAGTTGACTGATTTTAAATACCAGTTACTTCCGTGTTGTTCATATTGCTGCTTTGGCCAACAGAATGGACTGAATTTGTGCTGAAGTGCTTTTTGCTTAAGGCTAAGCTTCTCCAAGAGGCAACACCTACATTTCAGTAGAGGAGAGACAGCTGCTGAGATGGAAATTGCCAGGGATTAATGATAACTTGCTTTCATTAAAGGTTCGTTTGATTCTACATTCCAGGAGGTGAAGCATCTTCCTCTGAAGAACTGTGTCTGAATTCAGAAGTGTTTAGTCATCAGCTCCTACCAGTACGTCTCTATAGAAATCTAAAGAGCGACCCAGATGGGACTCGAACCCACAATCTCCAGCTCCGGAGGCTGGCGCCTTATCCATTAGGCCACTGGGCCACACTCTTGTTGGATGATGTTTCTAAAATGCCTAATGTAAATTCTCAGAAATCTTCATCCAGCTCTAAAAATGAAGTCCGTTCCAAGAATTGACTTTTGGAAGCTGAAAGTTAAAGCTCTCACAGTGTGTTTTTTATCGCATTAAACAGCAGTCCCACTGTATCGCCCAGATTTCCATTAAAACATATTCAGTTGTTTAATGATAATTGAATGGATATGGACAGATTTCGGGTGTGAATGAAGGTTAAAATATACACTTGGCTCTGCACTGTAGTCAGACAGTGGAAGATCTTGTTTTCCAGTTTTTTTTTATTTATTTTGTTTTGTAGCCCGTAAACGTATCTTCTGCTGTCTTTGTCTGTAGGTGTATTTTGCTATTATTTGAGACTGTCAAATAAAAAGAAGGAAAAAAAAACAGCCAATGGAGGCAGTGTAGCGAGAAGCAGCAAACTAAATAACTATCACAACAGACACTTCATCCCTTTTCTCACCATAAACAGTAAATTGTTTCCTCATCTGTAGTCCTGTATGTGGTTTTTTAATGAGCGCCTGCTTTGAGCCCCTGTAGCCAGCAGAAGACCCATGAGGGCACTTAAATGTCCCACAATACCTTTCCACACTGTGGACAACACTTTGTCCATATACCCTATATGGACAAAATTAGTGGGACGCCTGATCATTACACCACCACTGACGTTAATGACAGTGTATTCAAATAACGTATATAGACTTTAATATGGCGTTGCCCCCTCCTTTGTAGCTGTAAAAGCTTCCACTCTTTTTGGAAGGCTTTGCACAAGATTTTGCAGTTTCTGTGGGACTTTGTGCTCATTCATCCTGTAGAGCATTTATGAGGTCAGGCACTGATGTTGGACGAGAAGGTCTGGCTCGCAATCTCCGTTCCAGTCCATCCCAAAGGTGTTGGATGGGGTTGAGGTCAGGGCTCTGTCATAGCTGCATAAGGAGGACCAACTCCATATTAAAGTCCATGGATTTGAATGCAATGTCATTAAAGTCAGAGGTGGTGTAATGGTCAGGCGTCCCAATACTTTTGTCCATGTAGTGTGTATACATAGAGGGAGCTGTTCTGAGGGGGTGGCGTGTTTCATGTCAACTGTCGAGCGGCTGGACTTCGCTTTTAATTTCGTCTTTTTAATGTAAAAAGTGACGACACTGCTCTTCTCCGCTTCAGGACAAACGCAAACGAGTAAGTAGTTCTCTTCTAAATGCCCTTTTCTGTCTAAACAGGCTCGTAAGCCAATATTTTGTTGTGCTTGTTGTGTTTTATCGGTTAACTTTTTGTTACCTAAGGCCGATGCTCGAAGGGATCCTTTGTTCAGGCCTTAAATGTTCAAATTACGGTTTAAAAATGTTCTTTAACGTAACCTCAACCTTTTTGACAGGGTTTAAGATCGATCTACGTCAGCTATTGTGGCTGAATTTTTATACAATTAAAAAATGCTGAATAACTGATCACCTGACGTTAGCATCCATGCTAGTTTGGATTTCACTTGTGTAACATTAGACTGTAAAACGAGTCGTCTTCGAATTTTGTCTCTGGTTTCCAAAAGCTACAGTATTTCCAGCCTCTTTTTTGTTTTTAAAAGAGTATTCAATAAAGATGATGGTTACACTTTATACTTCGTAGAAATATGACTGTCATATTTTTCTTTAAATTGTCTGTGTTTGCACATTTATCTGTAATTTAAAGAGCCCATATCGTGGAAAACTGTATTTTCGCTTTCTATTTGAGGTGAAATAGTCTAAGCTAGTATGTAAACACTGTTAACGTTTCAAAAATAACCCTTAATAGTCTATATAGGGGAACTGAGTTGAAACACCAGCTGCTTTTGAATCCGTTTATTTTTGTGACGCCACAAAAAACATTGGATTTAAATGGGTCTGTCAATCCAATTTTCTGCTTTTATTTCACAGTTCACCTCTCGTTTAAAGAGCCCATATCATAGAAAAGCGTATTTTCACTTTGTGTTTATAGCAAAATAGTTTAATCTAGGATGTAAACAGTTGAAGGTTTAAAAACCAGCCTGTTTTGAATACTTTGTTTTTGTATTGTTACAAAAAACATGTATTTAAATGTGTCTGCCCGTCTAATCTTTTGCAGTTCAGACTGCCTGTATTTCACCGTTCGTATTTCATTTAAAGAGCCAGTAGCCTAGAAAACTGGATTTTTGCTTTGTATTTAAAGCAAAGTAGTTTGATCTAGGAAGTTTCAAAAATCAGCCTATGTAGACCAAATATGGGATCTGAGCCTATGTAGGCCAAATATGGGATCTCAAATATGGGAATCCCTTTATGTATGTGATGTCACAAAAACATGTCTTTGAATGTGTCTGCCTATCCAGTTTTCTGCAGTTTAACTCCACCCAGAAGGAGTGATTTCTGAATGAGGTACAGTATGAACAGCCAATCAGAACAGAGTATATTTGCATGTATTAGTCTTAAAGGCACAGTAACAAAAGCCTGTTCAATTATAGGGCTTGCGATTACTATCTTTTCAGTTTATTAAAGAACCCATATTGTCATTTTTTTGTCATTTTAAAACTCTTAAACTGTGCAAATATTGTTAAAGTTTTAAAACATACATTCACCCCCCAGCCAGTTCATTTATGGAAACAAAGCTGCAAAAACCGCTTTCAAGTCATAGTTTTTGTGATGTTTACATATATTTCCTTATACAACAGTTTAGCCCTGCCTATTCGTCCTGAAGCTTTAAGGAGAGTTTCAGTCCCCATGCTGTAGTAACACAGGGCAGCGAATCACAGATAAGATCATTTACATGTATCAGTCGTAAAGCCAGAGTAACAGAAACATCCTGTGTGATTCTAAGGAATAAACCGAGGTTTGTAGTTGGTCATGTAAAAATGAATTAGGATGAATTATTAATCACAAACATACTGAAAAATTAAATAGAAGGAAACTGTAGAATACAGGCTCTTTAATGGTCTTTACTGGTTAAAAATATTTAGTGGTTAAAAGATCATTAGACTTTTGTTGTTTTACATGAAATTGTTTTACCTCGATTAATCAGAACACCCAAGTAACTCACCTGGAGCTGTGATTGGTCGCCCTGCCAGAAACACTGGTTAGAGGATTGTTTGTTATTATTGCAGAGAGCAAAATTGCATTAACAACTAGACTGCATTTCGACTGAGAAAATGCAAAGTGTGCTTGCTCAAATGCAGAACACAGCATTAGCATTATCATTGCTGTTAGCTATGGTGACCAGATTTGAGCCTGAGCATGTCCTCTTTTCCCAGTACTTTTGTACACATAGTTTTATATGACAGCTCTGTCCCTTTTGGCCATATTGTTCAGTTTAAACAGGTGTGTCTTTGGGGGCGTGCCCTGAGGTGTCATATGAGGTTTCATGAGGTCACTGGATGGAGCTTGAAAGTCTCTTCTTCTCGTTTTCGCCAGAAAAACGGGAATAACGAACGAATAAGATGTAGCAAAAAGCTGTGAACAAGTCCGCTATTCGAGATCAGTCCGGACAATTTAGAGTTGGAACGGTGTCTCTATCTCGAAAGCCCTGGGAGGAGTAGGGGGCCAAAAAACGGGTGAACGGAAGGATAATAAAGACGATAATAATAATAAACAGTGCTCTGCAAGCACACTAATTAACGCATGCTGTAAAGTGCAGCTCTAGTTAATTCTAAAGGATAATGAAAGGTTGGAAAATGCTTGCGTGAAAATGAACATTGTTGATATACAATGTCATACAGTGTTATATGGGGTTGCTGTGTAAGATATGGGCCCTTTAAAGATGCTTTCTTGATCTGAAGTGCTTGAGTTTTATCTGGTCATGTGGACAAAACCACAAGGCTTGTTGTGTCTGTAGTATTTTTAATATTCTTTTTTTCCGCTTTTGAATACAGAACCAGCTATGGCGCAGGACAAAGGTGGATATGTTCCAATCATTGACAGCAGCCCACAGCAAGGATCAGGCTTTGGCCAGCCAAGTCCACCTGGATTTGTCCTGCCTCCTCCGGATTATGCCGGAATGCCGATGGGTCCTGGGGCTCCTGGTGTGGCCCCTTTTCCGACTCCTGCTGCGTTTGGGCCTGGTTTTCAACAGCCACCTTTTCCACATAACAATCCATACAGCCAGCCCCCGAACCAGGGACCTTATCAATACCAGCCTAATGGTGAGTAATAGAGCTGCTTTATATGAGTAGCAGACCAGTATTGCGATTTTACTGCTGCCTATCCTCCTGACTACCAGCAGTTCAAATTTGTCCTCTCTGGAGGACCTTTGTAAACCTGAATATCTTCCACCCCTGCATGCCACTGAACTAACTCCTAACTCCTCTAAAGAGGACATTTAGGACTTTTAAATGATACCTTATTTATGGGGTGATATCTTGGGAACTTCCTGTTTCTGTTGAAGGAAAATGGCGTCCTTTACCACAGGGACATTTTATGGGAAGAGGAAAATTTAAGTGCATAATAATTGATTTTGAGCTAATTTTGTCTTGAAATGTTGTCATATTGTATATGAATCTCTTAAGAACACATTAAACCAATTTGTAAATGAATGTTACAAACAGTTTACCACAGTATTTGAGTGTGTAATAAATGTCCTCTTTAGTGGACATTTGTAGTTACAACTTCCTTTTTGTTCTGTATTTTTTCAAATGAGAAGAAAGGGGTGCATTGTCAGAGGCAGAGAGAATATTACTGCAAATTGTTGGTGGAAAC
>JBBPCY010071740.1:0-11632 GCA_037974405.1 Brachyalestes nurse | reverse complement strand
TTTATTTGAATGAACTGTATTTTGAACTAGTTCTTTTTCACTGTGAACTGGCACAACACTGTATATATATATATATATATATATATATATATAATCATATACATATTGTGTTTTTGTGTGTATGTGTGTCACAGCCATCAGTGGTCCAAGAGAACAAAACTGTCCTTGCTTGGGTGGTCCTCCCTTTCCCCCATCCCCTAGTGTAATGTCAGGCAATGCAAATGTCTATTAGCTGCCATATCAAATTGATTTTCATGTTTGATATTTATCTTACAAATAATTTAATATTGAAAAACAATTGTCCGGTTACTGTAATCAGAATCAATGACCGGATAATCTAGTGGACATCCATCCGTCCACCTTCAGCAATGCAGTCCACCAAAGAAATGCTGGACACATCAATGGACGCATTGATGTTTCTGTCGATTGTTAGATTGTGGTTCATTATTTAGTTTACTGCTGATTATTCCTGCCTGTGCTACCTCTCCTCCCCCAGGCCTTCAAGGGTCATCACTGTCATTTCCAGGCTTCATGCAACAAAGATGACATGTCCCACGGTCTGAGCTGCAATTGGTGGAAATTGCAGATTGACGCAACAAACAGCATCCCCGGAATCCCACTGTATGAAGTCATTGCCAGGACGGGCCCATGTGTACAGAACAGGCACGGCCGTGTGTACCCAGCCTTCCTCTTCTGTTATATCGACCGGCTCTGTGTATGTGTGTGTTTAACATGCGATGAACTGGATTTTTGTTAGCACTCGATAGCAGTGAAAGGACATCTCCTGCCATTATCTCACAATGTAGCCTGAGGCCACCGAAACATAGCTGCTCATCTCCATTTGTTCTGAATAAGCGGGACTCTGGCAGTCATCACATATCATCATCATCATCTTCTAATAATCATCATCATCATGAACAATAGGGAGAAATACAAATAGAATGCAACCTGCTATGGAATGCAACATACTAAATGCATTTAGGTATAGAGTGGGGCAAAAAAAATTCTTAACCATATACATTTCTACATAAACCATAGGCGGTTCTAGATGGGGGCCAGCGTGGACAAGGGCACCTGTAGTATTGCTCCTGGCCCCTGCACTGAACAGCCAATGATTTAAATATTAATTTTTATCATGACATGCGCTGGCTAGAAGAATGGAACTAACGCTACGCGTGTTCTAGACAGACTGCTTAAGCGCTACACACACGAGCTGTTATCTGCAACCTGAAGACCAGCAGCTCGAACTGTAAACTTCAGTTGTAAAAACTAACAGCTGGAGCCCTAAATGGACTAACTGCAAAGAGGCGTTCCTCAAGGAGTCAAAATCTTGTTGTTGTAGTGTTTTAGCCAAGTGCACAGGCAAATGCTTTATGGGATTTTGAGACCACTCACAGTATGTGAATTTCTTTTTTCTTTCTATTTTTCCTCCTAACTACAGTGAGATGATGAGTGTATTTAAAAAGATTTCATGCTGTTAAAAAGAACTGTAATGGAAATAAATGAATAGATAAATATAAAATAAAAGATATAAAATAAAATATTGACATGTTTTGCCATTATATACTAAACCTAACATGTGACTGGATCTCTTTGTCTAAACCATGTACTGGCTCACAAACTGTTAGGTGGTTGCTGTGAAGTGATATGGAGGGCAGTTTTCGAAGCTGGGTTGGGCCACTCTCTTCTTGTGATATTGTAATGATAAAACCACTTCTTTTGTTCTCATGTGGAATTGTCAGATACAATCCAGACTTCATCAAACAATGGCAAACTGTCCTGCTCCACAGCCAGCAAAACAGCCGCAAACGCCGATACCGCCACCACCATGTTGGAATGAGGTTTAAATGATTGGGATATGGTTTAAATGATTTCTCAATTAAACCTCATCAGTCCACAACACATACGTCAAGTGGTTTTTTGGCTTTTCCCAGTGGTCTTTAGGGAACTATTAACAGCGATGTTCTTCTTGGGGAAAGATGACGAATAGGGTTGTGGGGTTCTGATAATAAACTGGAAATAAATACATCATAAAAGTATGAGGTAGAGTATGAGCATGAGGTTTACAATAAACTGGCCAGTTTGTGTATTTCTATTTTTTTCATGGGGTTAGAAGCTGTGGACACAGCGGCCCATTTGCCTGAATCCCAGTTATCCACTTATTGACACTGTCACCAGTCCATAACATTGACTGAGTGACAGAACATCAGTTGGGGTATGGGTGAATGAGAGAGAGAGAGAGAGAGAGAGAGAGAGAGTGACAGCGACCAAATCTCTGCCATCCATTTGGTCTTCTTTGGACTTTCAGCTTCTCCGACCTCCAATCAAGCTGCATTCATGAATCCCTTTGATTAGCGACATCTTTTTCCCCCTCTTGTTCAGTCTCCATCAAATGAAACGAGGTAAGAAGTTTCTTTTGTCATTCTCCTGAAGACAATTGCACTGTCAGTGGAGATTCCCTGTTGAAATCTTGCACTTAAAGCTTTGTTCTTTAGTGTCTGGGTCTGGAGAGCCACCCAGTATTGGTAGAGGGATTTCAGAGTTTCACTTTTATCACTTTGTTCAAATGTACCTTGTGTTCTTGCTTTGGCTTTCTGGATGGTGGGCTTTAGCTTTACTCGTCGTTCTTTCCTGAATTGCAGAGCAGACCTGTATATACAAATTAAATTAAGTCATTGTTACTGACAGAGCATGCTTAAAAGACAACAGGTGTCAATTCTTCACAGGTATTTCTTTGCAGTGCTAGTGACTGGAATCAGATGTCACATCTCCAACACAAATGAAACAATTTTTACTCTCCAAACCTCCCAACGAAGCTAAGTGTGTCTCTGAGTGTTTATATGGATGCTGATGATGGTAAAATAGTGGTAAATTACTTTTCTTTGGGGACTTTTTTGCCTCATAGTCCCTTGCATGCATCCCCCCACCATGAATGGATTTTGGGCCCAACTCTTCTCATAACTCTGGTAAAACAACGTCTCCAGCATCAGGCAGAGCATTCGTAACCATTTCATGGATTAACTTTCGGTGAGGGAGCTTTTAGAGACAGACATCTGGTTCCATTCAGTGCTTGGCAAAGACCAGAATTAATAATGAGAGAGTGAAAAACTCGGCAACATAACGGATCAGCCTTCATGGGTTTGTAGGACATTGCTTGGAGACAGTCTAATATCGTTGTAGTTATCTAAGGGTGCCTTTACACCCACCCTGTCTGTTACAGAACATTTTAACTATTCCTTTTGTTCGGTTTGCTTTGACTCATGGTCAAACAAGTCCGGCAAAACTAGCAGATCTTCAAGCGAACCTTCTGTGTCTGTGATGTGCTAAACCGTGACATTAATATGGCCTGGAAATGGGCCACTTTTGGCATTTACTGTCCTGTGTACTGAATGCTGGTCCAGATGCAGTTGCTAGAAAATTTTAACTGTAACTAATAGTTAAACTAATGGTCGAGTGATCTGTTCTAACAGTGATGATTTAAGGATGGCTGAAATGCTGCAATCTAAGAACTATTACAGATAAATAATAATAATAATAATAATCATCATCATCATCATCATCATCATCACTGCTGCACCACCAGTGTTCTCAGTAGTGACTACCACTAATCAGCCCACAGAAGTGTAATGTCATTAAACAGCTTCAACACGCAAACTACTAATTCTGTTCATGTCAGCAGATGGGTTTTCTCTTGTGTTTCTGGCCTCATCCTCAGCGGTCAAATTTACGATTCCCAAGAACAGGCCCAATTTTAAGACAGTTGCGCCATTAAGTATCCCCTAGTGGCTTTTCAAATAACCTTTTTGTAGATGTGTGAGTGTGAGGTCCCTTTTTAAAGTTAAAAAATAATGCAAACATTCTTGGAAGAACCCTTAAAATGTGAACAAAAAAATAATAATTTTGGGGGAACCGTTTTGAATTCCATCAACTTTCAGAAAGTTCTTCACTCATTTCCTAACGTGACTGTTTTTTAGGGAACTAAAATGCTTCTACTGTTCTTCTAAACCTTTGTGGACATATTGGATTGTAATGTCCCCTACTGTAGAGTTTGATTTATGATCTAACGAAAGAAATGAAAGACCAAATCCTAAAGCCATAATGAGACACTCTTGTCTAATTACTCTCTGCATCTGCAACTCTCGGCTGTCCAGCTTCGCGAAACTGGTAGTGAACTTGTTGGCAAAGGTTAAAGCATTTCGGAACTGTTCCGAAAATGTTATGCATTGGGTGACACAGCTGAAGAACTGTTGCCACTGAACTATGAGGTTTCATTTTAATGTTAGGAATGGAAAGCTTCACCACTTTCATTGAGTTTAATTCGTTTTACATTAGAGGTGCCCACACGGTTTAGTGGATGAAACAGATTCAAAGAGGAACAAACCAATGTCTACATTCCAATGCAATGTAGGAATGTAATGGATGTGGGGTGCCATCGATTAGGCCACTCACTCCAGTGGGCATAGCTAGCTCTCGCTCTCTCTCTCACTCATTCCTATCGTGGGGGGATGGGGGCTGGTTGACAGAGAGCACAGGACATGGATCGATGATGTGACAGTGTTAATTATCCAGCTGGAAAACTGACAGAGCAAACCTGAACCAGTGCCACCATGCTGCCCTTACTTACACATAATGACTATATGCTTAGTTCCATATTGATCTTTCTCATTCATACACACACATAAGAGAAGTCTTTCCACTCACTGGCCACTTTATTGGAAAGACCTACCTTGCACTTCCGCTCAGTGGCCACTTTAGTAGAAATGTCATGAACTTACAGAAACTGGACACTTTTTTTTAGAAACACCCACCTTGTACTTCCACTCACTGGCTACTTTGTAAACATGCCTACCTTGTAGAGGTGCACTATATAGACATAGTTTACAGTAAACCCTCGCTATTCGCGGGGGTTATGTTCCAAGAGTACCTGCGTATAATAGAAAAACCGTGTTGTTGTGTTTTAGTTCAAAAAACGCCTAAAAATGCCAATTTTTTTGTGTAAACCCTAAAGATCCCCCCAAATATGAACACTTTAATTTCATTTTAAACTCAGTTTAATGCATTACCCTTAAAAAGAAAATGTAAATGTATCTCGTATTCGCCTCTTTTCATTTAATTTACAGTAATTAAAATGCAGGGCTTTAAACAAGAGAAACACTGAGATGATCCACGGGGGAGATTCTGGTCTGGAGCCCCACAGGGATCATCAGAATCAGAAAACTTCTTTGATCCAGGAGGAAAAAAAAAGCTTAATAACCGTTAGCATTACCATTTAGCATTAGCAGCATGCAGCAGCCAAAACAAAGGCTCGACCACAAAAGAACTCTCTCTACCCACATGTTAAATGCTAAAAAATATATAAATATTGCCACAACAAGACAAAAAAAGTTGGAGGATGTTTTGTCGATTCCGCGTTGTTGTGGATATTTCCGCATATTGGGGGATTACTGTATATGTAGATCGTTTATCAACCCTTCTGCACCATTCATTTGGGAAACGGGATCATTGGAAAATAAGACCAGTACATCAAGTACTATTTGGAAAATAGTGGTCCTGTGGTCAGTGCTGTTATTGCTAAAGTGTCCTAATGCGCCCCCAGCAACAATCTAATCACTCAGCACAGCAGCAAGACACTGAGGTACTAAATGTGGGTGGTACCTTTCCTTGGCCCACTGAAATTCGCCCAGAAGTGGTTGGACCTTCAAGACCTCATGCAAATGCCAGGTCCAAACAGCTATACATCTCAGGGTTTTCTAACAGAATGGCCAATGGGCAATCCATTTAAAGTCCACTCTAAATTCCACACATTAAGTTATACATCAGAAATCGGTCATGACCTGCACTCCCACGTTCGTGGGGAGATTTTGGCATGTGTTGTGAGCGGCACGGGTCCTATTTGTGCTTTTAATTATGCATGTTTCCATCGAGCGCGGTCCAGTCTAATTATTTGAGTATTGATGAGTGGTGGGCAGGAGGCCAGAAGGCAGGTCAATGACCAGCGCGTGGCGCTCCTGCCCCGAGTCGCGGCCATGACCTAGACCCTCACCCTGCTGGGAGAGCGATCATCAGAGGATCTAGTGCAGTGTCACACACATGCACTCTCCAATCTGAATCATGAACATCAGATGTATCCGCACCATTCTGTATGCACCACACCTCACCTGACCCTGACCTTAGAGCAGGAGCTTCTCAATATTCTTACATTACATTCAAGATGCTTTTATCCAAAGCAACCTACAATTTTGAGGACACACTCAAGTTTCAGGACAGTGTGAGAACCAGAGTGTTCTAAGTGCTAAATTTTTATGGAAGAGCAGTGCAAGAACAAATGCATTAGGAGAGGAGACACTCTCTGAACAGTCTTTAGGAGGTTTTTGAAGATAGAGAGGGATTATTCTGCTTTGGTAGCCCTTTGCAGCTCTTTCCACTAGTGGGGAACCAGAATGAGACCAGTCTGGACTGGGTTTGCATTGTTTGTAGGATAGCAAAGCCAGACGATGTTGTTTGGAGGACTTCTTTCAGAGGACCCCTTTTGAGAAGTCCAAAGTGAGGCTGAGGTGAGACAATTGTGGAATTTGATGGCAACGATGCATTTTTAACGACTACAACAACAGGAACAGTTCATCTAAAAAAGTTACTTCTGCTGATGTTCCAAAAACAGTGTAAATATAGTCTTCATGCGCCTCTTAGCTTAGCGCATTAGCTCATCTGAATTAGCCTTTATCATCAAACATGAAACCCTGCTGCCCTATTTTTGAAATGTGAATGTTTATCATAGTACTATCTAAAAGAGAAGTAGTTTTTAGCCATTGTTTACCTCTGTGGGTAATGAAATCTCCATTCACCAGCTAAAGTAACTGTATGTTAACATAACTGATCACAATGTACATCACTAAGTATTAACTGTAAAAACAGTGGGAATCCTTACCTTTTGTGCTCTGTTTTTTTTATAAATCTAAAATCAGTCAACACTGAATAATGTAGGCTTTTAGCAACACAGCTAGTTGTGATATTCCTTCTTCTTGTAGCCTTTTGATAACAATGCTAGTTCTTATAGTCTTTTCACAATACTGATCTTGCTATTTTATTCCCTCTTAAGCACATTTCTACATCATTTACTGTAAAACTGGTTGACAGCAGCTCAAGATGAGCAGTTTAGCAAGTAGCTACATATGTCTGGATTTTTCCTCCAGTCTTACTGTATGTATTTCCCCCTGCCCTTTGGGTTAGCATAGCTAAACACAACAGTTACAACCACAATCTTATCCATTTTAATAGACCACAATATGAGTGGGTGCCAAAAGGGATTAAACGGAGGGAGGGGTGAGGGTAAGCATATTAAATTGACTTATAATGAGTTGTGTTTATTATCATGAACTTAATGTAATTATATTGCGTGGCAACTCACCACTAAAGAGCTTCTTAACATCCAGAAATCTGTGGGACAGAACCAAGTATTCAAGTTCATGTGGCTGTTTCTGCACACTCACTCTTACACTCTTACTCACTTCTTAGACACACACACACACACACACACACACACACTCGCAGTGCATCCAGAAACAGTGTTTTAAGTACTTTTTGCAGATAACTTTTAGTAATGAAAGGAACTGTCCTCTCTCCCCTCTCCTTTTATCCCTCCCTCGGTCCCATCTGTTTTCATCCATCTCTTTCCCCTCTGCTTTCATCCCACCCCTGTCCCCTCTCTCTTTCATCCTTCTCTCCCTCTACTCTCCCAGGATGGACCACGATAGAGGGATGGGCAACAGCCGCTTCCGCTATGAAGAAGACGAAGGTGAGTCACCTACTGAAAGTTTTGACAGCCTGTTATTCTCATGGGGGGCATTTTAATTACACATACACACACACACACACACACACACACACACCAATCAGGTTTACTTTTCTGCAGTGACATAGTGACAGAAAGCATTTATAGAGATAGATATAGATATAGATAGATAGATAGATACAGATATAGATAGATAGATACAGACAGATAGAAAAATACAGATAGATACAGACAGATAGATTAATAGATAGATACAGACAGATTTCTAAACTGTCTATTTGACCTCCTTGATCTTCCTAGTGTTAAAGCAGTGGCTGAATGAGTAATCGGTCTCATTATGAGATGACGAGAGATGTTATTAGCGAGGAGTTGATTTATTTCAGTGTCCATTTATGTTCGCATTTATGTGTAATAAATTCTCATCAACAGATTCATAAACGTTTCAGCTTTGACGGAGGCCATTCATTTCCTGGAGATGTTGACACATTGCCTCTGATTTGTTTAACTTGTGTATATTTGTATAATTTGACAGCAATCCATTTGCAGCGACTCATGTGTGATGGTAGGGTTGAGAGCAATGAACAGCAGAGTGAGAGGAATGAGTTTGGGACACATCCTGATGTGCTGGTGTCCAGGTGTGCTTAGACCCACTAATACTGCAGTTGGGGCCTGGTTAAAGGGATTGCTTGGTGGGAAAGGGAAATTTGCCCCAAATCGAGTTGATCAAGCATTGTGCATTGGTTGCTGGGAGTCCAAGAGATCATAACTGGGGTCGTGGCAAAAATCTCTTGACTCAGATCAGTGGTAAAAGAAGAACACTGAACACTCTCTGCTGATTACAAGCTTGTGGTTTATTCCCTTTGCAAGGAGGGCTCACATCACACAGAATGCATGCAGTCTGCAGGATGGAACAAAGTCATATTTGTTACTCTAGTACACAGTAAAATCAGCTCCTTATCTGGGGATATAGTTTCCGCAAACAGTCTGTTCATCTAATTCATAGAATGTCAGCACCTCTACCTCTAAAACTCACCTTAAGTGAAGCTGCCTTTGTCATAAATAATAGAACAGTGCAACTCACAAATACAAGAACTGGATCATACCAAGGTCAAGAAGCATGAAGTATCTCTGGCAATAATTTTCCATTACATTACCCTCCCGATTATTGCCAGCATTAACATTAGCTTTTAGCTGGCATAACTGAAGTGGCAGTTAGTGCTCTCCTCCAAGCATGTTGAAGCTGCCTCAACGACAATTAGTGGCAGTTTGAAAAGATCAGATCAGAGCAAGCACATGCTAGCCCCTCATCGTCTCAACTTGGTTGCGTCGTGAGACCTGTCTGGCGAGTGGGGCTGACCTGAAGATCTGATGAAGAAACCACATTAACAAGTTTGTTTGAGGTCATTCAGCAATTCGACACAGTATGAGGCAGTTAGCACCTTGCTAATGCTGTTCATAACCTTCCATTGCATGTTTTAGCTACATTAGTCTTGCAGATCCAGTGAAAAAAAGCTAGATAAAAGACATGCCCAGGCTGATCTCATCTTCAATGACTAAAGCAGGACGATGGAATGTCCTTCAACACAATGGTTTCAGGATACCTGGCTGAGATGATACTGTTGGGTCTTTGGTCCACACTTCGGCCAACTGTTTGAGAGCTTTTGGACGTAGCGAAGCTAGCAAATGCACAGGGATGCCGTTATAGCCTTCTGTCTTCTTCGGTCATGTTTATGAAATTAAAATATGGATGAAGGTTCTCCAGCATTGGGAAGAGTTTCAGTATGAGCATGTCCCCTTAATACTGATTATTATACATCATTTCAGTCTTCTGATAAACACCGTCCTGCATTATTTACCATCTCACTGGCACGGAAAATGAATGATGCTTCAACAACCGCGATGTGTTCAAATGAACTGAAGTAAATTATTAATGAGCAAACGATGATGATTCTCAATGCTCTCGTGATTTAATGGAGAGAAATGATGCTTTGTGACTGGAGAAGATTAATGTGTGGAGAATTATTACATATTTAAGTGCACCAAGTATGTGGCAATGAAAATCTATAATGTAACTGAAGAGGGCTGTGTACGTTTATTTAAACCCTTCAAAACAAGTTAATGGCATTTTCTTTTTTATAAATATATACTGTATATCCATATAGTCCTATCATTTGCCCCAGCAATTGTGTTCTCTTGTATATGTATTTTTTGTAACTTGGCTAGAAACCAGCTTTACTTTTTTGTGCTTCTGGCTTTTTTATTATACATGTGCATTTCTCCAAAAGCTGTACGCACATCCCACCATCCCAGAAGACCAGTAACCTTTCTCTGTCCATCCATTCTCTGAATTCGATTTGCGGTGGACTTCTGAATGAAAGTCTTCACCTCTGGTCTTGCATTCCTTCACTTTTTTCCACTTCTTGGCTCTGACCCATGGAGCAGTAAGAATTTTCAGTGAAGAACTGGACGTTCTCCGTAGTTCATTGTCAGATGATGACCCTCCACTCATTGTTTTAGGTAACTTCAACCTCCCAAATGACGTGTTACATACCTCGAGCTTGTGTCATCTGTGCTTCAACAGGTCTACTCCAACCCGTAATGCATGTGATGTCCTTGACCTTGTCTTTACCAGAGCCACCCCTGAACTCAGCATTTCAGCTACCCCTCTCCAACTTCTACCATCATCTTTTGTTATTCACATTCTCACTCCAGACTTACTTTAACCACTCTATCACCATTTCTCCCACGGCTTGCCATAATCTTCACTCCTCTTCTCCACCTGCTCTTTCCTCCACTATACTGTCATCCTTGACTCCAGCTGGACGATCTCCCTCCTGTCCTTCAATAGTGGGAATGGCTACCTACTCACAGTTTACATCCTTCACCTTGAAATACACTGCAACAACCAAAGCGAATTGAGAGCAGCATCTTAACCCTGATCTGAGCTCCTCTCATGTTAATCTATTCTGTCTAAATTCGCCACTGAAATATTTGCTCTTCCTTCTTCAAAACCAAGCTAGAAGAATCTGCATCCAACTCTTGCAAACATTTTGCCACATGTTCTTTACTTCTCAAGTCACCTGCTCCTCCAGTACCTTCATTCATCTCCTCGGAAGATTTTGGCACCTTCTTTGATGAACAAATGGACAAAAATACGTTATTATTATTATTCTTTTAATAAATATTCTGAATTCTGAATTCACAACGGCCCAAATTACCTAACTGGCACATTATTATGAAATATATAGTACATTTTCCACCAAAAAAAGTCGTTTTGTTATTTTTCTGTGTTGTTATTAGTCTATACTTTGCTAACACAAGTGGGCAGGAATGAAGAACAGGCTGGATATGCAGTACATTCCGACATCACTTCTCCTTAGGACTTATTCTGATGCAAATGAATAGACATTTCAAGGGTCCCCCAGAGCACCGATACTGACATAAGCTGTCAGACTGAACCCTACACTCTATGACCTTTTGTCCATTTTTAGTCAGTACAGTAAATTTGGTAATTAGAGAACAATCTATTTTATTATACTTGCTGTCAGAAAACCAAGAGGAACTCTGGAACTACTTCAAGTTTGTAGGACATTCTAGTGACTCCACATGGAAATGCGAGTGAGGTGTTTGCTGTTTGTTGATTTCTCTCAGGAATTCATCAGTGGCAAATGAATGGAACCAAAGAGCGGGTCTTTATCCCTCAGAACTCAGAGTGTATCAGTAAACTCTGATTTCGGTAAATATAAACCGTGTAAAACAGTCTAGTACCGGTGTTTACTCTCAGAACTCAGAGTGTATCAGTAAACTCTGATTTCAGTAAATATAAACAGTGTAAAACAGTCT
>JBBPCY010071739.1:0-11634 GCA_037974405.1 Brachyalestes nurse | reverse complement strand
TGGGCAGTTGGACTGTTGGGCTGTTGGGCAGTTGGACTGTTAGGATGTTGGGCAGTTGGACTGTTGGGCTGTTGGGCTGTTAGGATGTTGGGCAGTTGGACTGTTGGGCAGTTGGACTGTTAGGATGTTGGGCAGTTGGACTGTTGGGCTGTTGGGCAGTTGGACTGTTGGGCAGTTGGGCTGTTAGGATGTTAGGCAGTTGGACTGTTGGGTTGTTGGGCAGTTGACGTTATGGGCTGTTGGGCTGTTGGGCTGTTAGGCTGTTAGGTTGTTGGGCTGTTGGGCTGTTAGGTTGTTGGGTTGTTGGGCTGTTAGGTTGTTGGGTTGATGGGCTGTTGGGCTGTTAGGTTGTTGGGTTGTTGGGCTGTTAGGTTGTTGGGCTGTTAGGTTGTTGGGTTGTTGGGCTGTTAGGTTGTTGGGTTGTTGGGCTGTTAGGATGTGTGCAGTTGTACTGCATTCTGTTGTATCCGTCGTTTCCACTGACCTGTCGCCTGGCAAATAGAAGAATCCATCCATCCATCATCCCAAAATTGTACGTGCTCTAACTACGTCACCAAGGATGAAAAAACTGCAGTTTCGTCTTCACCTGCCAACCCTCCCTCCTCCTCCCCCACTATTATATAACACCTCCGCTCCCCGAGAATCTGAAATTCAAATCAGAGGCAGGAACCGTCCGGCCCGTTTGGCTGAGGGCAGGTGGTTTGGACAATTTTTTCACTATCAACACTTTGGCAGCTGCAGCATCTCACGAGTGTCCACTGGTTGTCAGAACATTTCTGACTTTGATTCCTCGGGGACTGTCCGCACCCATCTGCTCATCATGTCCTTTGACTTTGAAACATATTAGTATCTTTAGCCTCATGTAACTTTGAAAAAAATCAATAGCGTATTAAAGCTTAGACGCTTAAAGCTTATTACTGTACATTTGCTATAATATTTACAAATAATTACATAATGAGTTAGGCAGTTATGTTATGAATTACATTCCCATTCAGTTCATATTCTGGTTCAAGTCAGCACTTCTGACTTTTAGCAGTTATTTCGATGTCAGGAAATTGTAAAACTTGCTTTAATGAGCTTGCAAGCAAGACATGATTAATCTAAAATGAGGACATGCTTGTGATAACTGCAGTTTCTAAGAATTAATGTACACTTTACATCAGCATTGCTTTACTGAAATCCTTCACTGTGTTTCCACTCACTGGCCACTTTATTGGAAACCCCACCCTGTGTTTCCAATCTCTGGCCACTTTATTGGAAACACCTCCCTTGTACTTCCACTCACTGGCCACTTTATTGGAAACATCTCCCTTGTACTTCCAATTACTGGCCACTTTATTGGAAACACCTCCCTTGTACTTCCACTCACTGGCCACTTTATTGGAAACACCTCCCTTGTACTTCCTATTACTGGCCACTTTATTGGAAACACCTGTCTCATACTTCCACACAATGGTCACTTTATTGGAAACACCTTCCTTGTACTTCCACACAATGGCTACTTCAGAAACACAAACCTTTGCTTCGACAAAACATGTATTACACAAAACCAAAACAACCAAAACATCACACTCACAATGTTATTGTGAATAAATGTTAATTGCGAGCATGTCTCCAACTGAAAGCCAAATTGACTATTGTTCTCTCCGGGCCAAGAGCCAGGGACGTTCTGCGCCGTCTCCAAATTCACTGTGGCATCAGAGCTGGGAGTTATTCTCACCGAGTGTAAATCAGTCCCCTCCACTCAATAAATCTCTTTCAGTGTCAATTAGCCTCCCGATCAAACACGACCCGTGGGGCATCGTGCCTCCGTGCCGAGGGTTGGACACCCCACTACTGCGAGCGCAGAGAGAGGACAAAAGACTGGAAATTGGGTGTCACCTCCAACCAATTCCCTTATGCATGGATGAGAAACGCAGTCAGCATCCACAATACTGGCAAAGAGCCTTGGAGCCATCCACGAATCCGGTGGTCCGAGTACAGGGGGAATCATTGAGCCCTCAACCATCTACAAATAATGAAAATTCCTTATTTCCTGATATTTCCTTATTAAAAGAGTTATCTAAATCTATTGTAAATATTAAATACACAAGTAAAGACATATTAAATAGCTGTATAATAATTAATTAAAAAACTTAATACATTTGAAACTTTGAAAACACAAAAAAAAATTATTTTTAAACGATGCATAAAAATGACTTATAGGCTAACAGCTCCCCTGGTGGAGAAACATCAGATTGCTAAATGTGTGCGAGCAAGCCAGTGAGTTCCAAAGCCACATCCACATGCTTTACAGATTAACCACCTGTGCTTCTGGTGGTATGGAATTCAGCTGTAGGTGCTGGTGGGAAGCCATGAAGCTTTATTTTTTTTTTTATAAATTTATAACTAATCTGAACCATCACAAAATGTAAGCTATGCTAGGGGGGATTTTCTGTGCTATAGCCTAAAGGCTTAAAGGAATAATAAGCCTTTCGTTCATTTTTCCAGCTCACAGTAAGTCATACTGTGTCCTAAACCACGTCCACTAGTCTGGTCCACCTTAATGAAGAAGTTCAGTTCATTTTTCCAGCTCACAGTAAGTCATACTGTGTCCTAAACCACGTCCACAAGTCTGGTCCACCTTAACGAAGACGTTCAGTTCATTTTTACAGCTCACAGTAAGTCATACTGTGTCCTAAACCACATCCACAAGTCTGATCACCTTAATGAAGAGCTGGATGTGGTTTGAGGGTCCAGAGAGGTTTTGGGGATGTGTTTAGTGTAAAGGATGTTGGTGATTATTGACTTCTAGTGTTATTGATGTTAGCCTCACATTTGTGGTTCTAAACTTAATAAGTAACACTTTGACTCTAAAAACGTTCGAAATGTGGGAATTTGTGGAAAAATAGAATTTTTTCCCCCAACTATTCTTTTAAGAATAGGAGTTCCAGAAAGGGCTCTTCGCCAGAAGACATAGAAGGACCATTCAGTTAATGAGTGTGAAGATTGTGAAGAACTTTAAAAAACCTCTTGATAATGTAAAGGTACTCGAAAGAACCCTTAAACCTTAAACTGGTAAAGAAGCTTCATGTCGTGTGATGGTAAGTTTTTATTCTCTGGCCAGTGAAAGGTAACGGTGAGAAAATTCTAATTTCTTAAGAATTCTTCCTCAAACTTTTAGCATCCTGGACACACACACACACTATAACTTTCTCCATCAGTAGTAATGAAGGGCCGGATTTATCGGCCTGCTGCATTTTGAAGCTCATCAGACTGCAGCATCTGTGCACATCCTGTAATTAGTTTATCTATGTGTGTGTGTGTGTGTGTGTACGTGTGTGCATGGGGCTTGTTACAGTATGTAGCCCACAGTCTGCCTCGTGGTAAATCTGTTTCATTTGCGGAGGATAATGAGGTCCGAGTGGCACTGGGATGATGCCATTATTCTTTTGTGTGAACGTCGCACCTGTCGGCTCGTGTGATAAAATGACATTTCTGTGCTAATAAGGGCACAGCTCTCCTCCGGTCGCTCCTCCTGTTGCTGAATAACTCTTTGCTCATTTATTTCGCACTCAGGTCGTGTCCTAAACATCACCTAGACCACTGTGTAGCGCGATGTGTCATTTATTACACAGCAAAAAATTAAAAAATCTATGGATTACTTCCAGGTAGTACATATTAATTTTTTGTTTACTTTCCTTACTACAAAAATCTTACCATGAAAATGTTGCTGACCCCATTGGCAGATATATTGTTGCCAGTGCAATGTGACAGTGTCCAAAATCAATTTTTTATTTACATCTTGCCATATTATAAAGTGTGTACCAAAAGTCTGACAAAAATTGGAAACCTGGGATTTTTTTTCATGTAAACTTTTAAAAACAGTCATTTGAAACCTTTAACCTTTAAAATCAGAAACCTAGTGATCCCTGCTTAAAACAACAACAAAAAAGTTATGATTTGTGTAACGAAGTGGAAATTTCAAATTCTGCACTGTTTCTAGTCAAAATTAAGTAATTGTGGGACATGTTTTTTACTATTTTGGGATGTTTTGTACTAAAACATCCAAAGCATAAGTGGGAACATCTAATAAACATTAGGAAATTGTGAAATATCATGTAAATAAATCAAAAATTCTACTTTTAACTGTGATGTATTACATTAGAATGGACTAAAACAGAAGCGTATCTCGAAAGTGGTCTCAGACTTTTAGAACCCACTGTTTGTTTTTAAATGAAGTAGTAAATAAAATATGAAAATGGCTCCTGTAGTCCTCCGGGTCTCCGGGGGGCGGCGAGACCCCGGTCAGGCTGCAAACCCACATTCATGGAGACGATCCAGTGGATCAATGCAGACCAAGGCGAGGGTTTATAGAGTCTCAGAGTGGAGAGCAGACACTCGTTTAATTATTAACTCATTCTTCACCTCTGTGGAAAGAGAGAGACAGAGAGAGAGAGAGAGAGAGAGAGAGAGAGAGAGAGACAGAGACAGAGAGAGAGAGAGAGAGAGAGAGAGAGAGAGAAGCAGCAGCTGAGAATGCAGAGGAGCATGGCTGACAGGAAGAAGGGTGTGCCCTGATCTACTGTAAAAGAGAGAAGGGCAGTTACCCTGCTGTAACCAACATTCAACCAATAACAAATGGTGTTTCTAACAGTCAATGGTCTAACCAACTTCCAGTGCTGTAACTAACAACCAATACTTTAACTAATAATCACTGGTGTAACTAATAACTAGTGATGTAACTAATAACCAATGGTGCAACTAAGTTCTGTACGTAACAGGAAATGGTGTGACTCTTAACTAATGGTGTGGTTAAGCAACACAGATAAGCCTATTTGCATCTTCACATAAGTATAAAATCAGCCTTAACTGACTGTAAATAACCTCCATGCTATAAATAACCAATGATGGCAATCAGATACAGTTAAAATGCTAGAAAACAACAGAGGTCAGATTATCTGCAGCTTGTTCTGTCTCTTCTAAAATGATTCCTGTCACGTAATCCAAGGTTCAGGGCACTCAGGTGTGTGTGTGCGCGTGCGCGTGCGCATGTACATGCGGGTAGTTTTATGTGTGAACGTTGTGCTGCACTTTACAAGGTTCTGCCTGATGTTAGAACGCTCAGATCAGCTTCTCTTGTATCTGCAATGCAGCACACACTGCCAGCACAGCCTCAGTAGCTTTCTCTCAGGGCTCTCTGAGTAATGCTGCTCCCTGTGTGTATGCATATTCTGTGAGAGTGTGTGTGTGTGTGTGTGTGTGTGTGTGTGTGTGTTAGTCTGCCATCACAAGCCTATTCAGGAATCAGAACATACACACATGCAAAGTGTAACCTTCCATCTTTCAGCTCTGACCTGACCTCAGCTCAGCTCACTTTAAATAGGGTTTGGACAAACTGTATTAAAAACTTTTGTCAAAACAACACAGCAGGTACACTATTTTAAAGGGCCCACATGTCACATTTTTCCACTTGTTTGTGGTTTAATGTGCTAAAAGTAGTCATTTTTACATGATTTTCCAACCTCTCTATATCCCTTAATGTGTCTTTTAAGACTGATGTATGTAGATTGTTCTGATTGCCCTGTGTGGGGTAATCAATCAGACCTGAACAGCCCCTATAATCTCAGAGAGGGCGGGGCTAAACTGCTGCAGATGGATATATGAAAATTAATTTGTTCTTGTGACATCACAAAAATAAAAAAGACCTGTTTTTGAAGATTAGTTTCTATATATGGATTATCGATGATGAAATTTCGGCATTTATCGATGATGAAATGTTCACATGCTACCTCACACTGATTTCAAGTAATCAAAAAATAAAATTGACTTATTTGTGAATTAGGCCTTTAAAGCAATACTTGCATCGGATAATGCATGTGTGATTTAGTGTGTGTGTGTGTGTATGCATCTGCAGAGAACCGTGTGTATTATAAAGTCACTGGAATGGAAGTGTTCTGTCCTGACCTCAATATTGGCCATCAAAAAAGCAAAGACTCACCTCTTCAGGTTCATGGCCCTCATCAGTGCGAACACTGCTTTAACACTGACTGACTGAATTATTTCTCCTCACCCACAAGCACTTGGCGTAAAATCATTACATCCTTATATATACCCACATTAAGCAGTTCTGTCTGAGATTACAGAACTGGGTTTAGCTGGATTTTGTTGCAGTTTGTACCATGCAAATGTTTGGGCTAACACTACATTTCACCCAAATCTTTTCCTAAAAAACGTCCCCCAAATTTTCCTGACCTCGCTCAAACCACATCCAGCTCTTCATTAAGGTGGAGCAGACTTGTGGACATGGTCTACGGCACAATATACTAGTACAGACAACACCTTGCTGTTCACAAAGCAGGACTGATCTCAGATCTGATCCCTTTGTATATATGATGCTGCTCCGGAGACGGTTTGTGAAAACAGACCCTGTTGTGTAAAAAGGCTGTGCTCAGAATTCGGCTACATGGTGAAGTTTAGTTCATTTTACAGCTCACAGTAAGTCATACTGTGTCCTAAACCACATACTGTGTGTCTGCTCCACCTTAATGAAGATCTACATGTGGTTTGAGCAGGTTGAGGGAAATTGTGAGTCCATGTCTCCATGGGCCAGAGCTAATTCTGTGCGCAATATTAGACGGATGGCTGATTCCTAACGTCGCTCTCTCTCTGCAGATCTGGTACTGAGGGGGTTAAAGCTTATAGCGTTGACCTCCTCTACCATGACTGTCAGTCTACAGCTGGTAAACCACACCTTCTCAACTCCACCCCCCGCGCCCCCCTTCGTCACTCTTTCAATCATTTTACAAACCACACCTTTATCTTTATCTCCACATGCACTTTGTCGTTTTCCCTCTATTTCTCTGCTGCATGACAACGTTGTGAGGGGGGAGGGGAGAAAATGAGCCAATTCTGAATGTCACCTGCAGTCCACTGGGGGCCGATTACAGCCCTGCACCCACAGATCTGACCTCGGGAGCTAATCACTGTCAGATTAATGACAATGCTAATATTAGCAGTCGGTTTATCCTGCTCTCCCATTCAGGTGCACCACTGCTCGCCTATCGAGCGCAAAAACACTGTCATTCTCCTCCGTGACAAATTGTCTCTAATATCACTCGCCTGTTTGAGAGGCCAAATCACTCCTAAATTGCTGAAACACACACTCAGAATGCGAGCTTCCTGAAAATACAACAGCACTGATTGCCCACACAATAACCCAATCAGAGAGAAAACTGAATTACATAAGTGACTTTTTCCCCAGTGAGGTCAGGACTGGTCCAGTCTTTACATCAGACGGCGCGGATGCTGGACGCTAGCTGTGATTGCTGCTTCTAGACGCCTCTTTTCCATGGTTACTGATGCTCAAGCACACATATGCACACGCACTCCATGTGTACAGAGCACTCTGGTATAGTGGAAAAACCACGTTGTGTTTTGGGTTTAAAAAAAAAAAAAAAGCCTTAAAATGCCTATTTTTATAGTGTAAACCCTAAATATGGTCCCAAATATGCTCCCAGAACACTTTAATTTCATTTTAAACTCAGTTTAATGCATTACCCTTAAAGAAAATGTAAAGGTAAACCTGTATGAAAATATCCAGAAAAAAATATCCAGAAAAAATATATTTATTGCCACAAAAAAGCGAAAAAGGCAGAGTATATTTGCAGTTTCCGTTTGGTTCTCAAAAAAATCTGCATGTGATTGAATCCGCGACTCCTGATCCGCCTAAAACTGGGGGATTACTGTATTAGCATTACGTGACTGTGGAGAATGCATACTATTAAAGGAGCAGTTGACCAGATGTGGTCAAACAGCTGAGACGTGTTCAGAGTTCAAATTCTGTTTCTAGAGTTTAGAACCGGAACCAAGAAGCTAACATTACTAATACTAGAGGCCAATAGTCACCCAAATCTTTCTTGTAAAACAGGACATTTCTCTTCATTCAAAAGCACATAAGAGTGATCACTTGGCACAGAATCATTACATTGTTATAAATAACCATATAAGCAATTCTTTCTAAGATTACGGAGCTGGGTTTAAGACACGTGTGACCAAGTTTTCACGTTAATAGACGTCAATCGTCACCCACATTTTTCCAGTTAAAACAGGCCCAAAACGTATCTCAACCCAGTCAAACTGCCTCCAGTTCTTCATTAGGACGGGGCAGACTTGTGGACGTAGTTTAGGGAAAACCATGTCCACGTCCACAACTAAACTGTGTGCCCCAATCCAGGCACACATCCAGGATGTCTGTCACCAACAGGTCAAGTTGGTTTCTTCTTGGACTGTTTTGCAAACAGTGTTTTTGATGTATTTTTTTGGTTTGTGTGTTTGTGTACATAACATCTGTTTAGACTGATCTCTGAGCTGCTGTTATATATGGTGCTTTATGTATGGTGTATTTTAGTTCTATGCACAAAACCAAAGCAAAGCAGAGGCACAAACAGAGAGAAAGAGGGCTGATGGCGGGACGGGGCATGACTCACCTGCCACAGAGTTGGGGCGGGGCATGAGGTAGAGTGGGGTGGGGTGAGAGGAGTGGTGGGTGAAGCCAGGCTCGGGGATCTTGTTGAGGCTGTGTGTGGAGGCGGCCATGTTTTCGTCCACGCGGTACAGGCTGGAGTCCAGCGTGGCGCGGTGAGAGTGCCACAGCTTCAGGCTGCTGGCCCGCGAGCCCTCGCCGTGTTTACGGTCTGCCGGCTCAGAGTAACTGGTCAGTGTGGCTGAGGGGTGGGGAGGATGGGGGAAGTGGAGCGGGAGAAGGTTAAAAACAAAGGATAGAAAGGTTGCTTACAGAACAATTTACACTTTCACTTTTAACCTTCACTCACTGGCCACTTTAACAGAAACACACACCTTATATCTCCACTACACTGGTGTACAGGTACAGTCTGTAGTCCATCATCAGACCCCTCCACCCCGACTTGTTTCATCACTGATCAGTTTCAGACCACAGGACCGCTGTTGACCAGATATTATTTGTGGCGGACCGTCCTAAGCACAGCACTTACGCTGATGGTTTACGTCAGTGGCCTACCACCCAAACATGTCCAGCCAATGAGGGGCTCTGTGCTCAGAAACTGACCACTGATGAAGGTTTAGAGGATGTGCAGTTATATGGTACAGGGTGTTCGTAAAAACACAATTCATATAGTGTTTTGTTTTCTGTTTGAGAATATGAACCAGAAATTACACTGTGTAACCGTGTGAAAATTCTTCAATGGATGGACCAATGGAAAGGTTTCAAAATTACTTGGAATAAAATCTTTTTACATCAACAAAATTTCTACAAAAGGGACATATGTATGGGATTATAATTTTATACAGGTTATTATAAAACATACATACATTCTGTAATATATGCATTATATATAATTATATACAGATATTATACATTTGGGACATGTAGGTACTAACATGGATATAATACTTGGGCTATATTACAAGGTAGGAGGTACTTAATCAAAACATTGCAGTTTTTTAGTTTTATACCTCCAGCTGTGAAAACGTGCAAATTAATGGTCCAAAATCACCTGCCGAAAAATCTCATTGCATTAACCCATGTTAAGTCAAGAACATTTCTTTCCTTTACCTGAAGTTACTATTATAAGCACCTATGTAGTAAGCATTTTACATAGCATAGTTGTACATAGCAGTAATTGAAAAATATAAAATATAATTAAATATTATATACACACACAATGTGTTTGTTAATGCTAGTTTATGCTGAATAATGCAGTGGTTCCTCACTCTGGTCCTATTTTTGGGCGTTATTTTTTGGCTCCAGCTGATCAGGTGATGAAGCCCTTGCTGAGCTGAAGAGGGTGTGTTAGAGCAGAACCGCTGTGCTAGAGAACAAACATGCCTCTACAGTCTGCTGGCGTGCATCTGCGTATGAATGTGTGTGGTGTACTCACCGATGATGCCGCTGTCTCTGCTCTCCAAGGTGGAGGTGGGGCTGGTGAGGGGCTGTCCTGGGGCTGTGGGGGGGAGAGTGGAGCAGGGGCTGCAGCCCGGAGGAGATGCTGTGCTGCTGGTCAGTGTGGAGCACGGACTCATCCTGCCACTCACTCCCACACCCTGCACGCACCACACACACACGCACGCACACACGCACACACACACACAGTCAGCATGGGGTATGCATACTTGTTTGCATATATTTTAAGGACAAAGCTACATGACCTACAGTGATCCAGGTCATATGTTATTAATTATTGTGTTTGTGTGTGTGTGTATATATATATGTGTGCCTGGGGCTTTTTTATTATTGCACATAGATACTGCATGCATACATATATGTATGACTGCACATCTACAAAGGGTATAAAAACAAGTGTGTGTATGTGTGCGCGTGTGTGTTTGTGTGTGTCTGTGTGTGTGTGTATGTATATGTGTGTGTGCGAAAGAGGCTAATTAATCTCCATCAGCACAGGAAATCCACCACACGACAGGAGGAAGCCCTCTTGGGCCCACCCCCTCCCTCAGCACGCACTCCTCCCCATCTGCCAGTTGCTGGGAAACGGGGTTGCCGTGGCACCCTGCTGGTGCTGGCTCGGGTCAGACTGGCCACAGTGACGCAGTAATCTGCCCGTGCACAGGATTAGCGATAAAGTGACATGCTAAGCAGCACTGCAAGGCTTTAAAACACTCAATACTGTTTAAGGTCAGCGCACGCACACGCGCGCAAACACACACACACACACACACACACACACACACAGTGATCTCATTCTTGCAGGTTGGTTTGTTCATTTCCAGGTTAAGATCCAAATATGGAACACAACACTCAAACACAAACAGGGCTTCTTCATATTCTTCTTCACACACACACACACACACACACACACACACACACTAAACAGTTCATGAAGATTCCGTTTCAAGTGGTTCTCATCTTGCATTCCCATAGCAACATCTGAATTTGTGGATTTTCACGGTAGTCAGATGTTCTTCCATTCTTTACAGAGGTGTGTGTGTAAATCACAGGAGCTGCTCTTATATTATGTTAATCCTGTTGGCTGTAAATAGAGCCCCGATTAGAATCTAACAAATCACAGGGAGAGCTAACCTGGCTAAAATACAGTCTCTCCAAGGGGGATTACAACAAAGACCACTGAAATAAACAGCGAGAGAAAACCACTTACAGCGATATAAACCTACACTTCATATTCATAGATCAGAAATGCACTATAGCTGTCACATAATTAAAATGTAAAATAAAATAAAACTGTACTGGCATCACTCGGCTCAGTCAGAGATGATTAACCCTCCTACGGGGTTTTTATGGCTGATTTGTGCACAAATGGTCAAGGGCTGAAACTGTACTTTGTCATTTGTAAGAGAGATGTGCAGTTTGACGGTAGAAGGAATTATAATTTAGTAAAAAGAATTACACTGCATAAGATTACAGTTACTGATTTTACTCATTTTACCTGACAGAGAGAGATAAAAAGGAAACAGAGAAAGAGAGTGAGAGAGAGTAAGAGAGAGAGAGAGAGAGAGATAGAAGACAGAGATAGGGAGGGACAAAAAAGAGAGAAATAAAGAGAAGAGAAAGAGATAGAGGTGAGAGAGGGAGATAAAGAGGAGAGAGGGGGAGATAAAGAGGAGAGAGAGGGAGATAAAGAGGAGAGAGAGAGATAAAGAGGA
>JBBPCY010071738.1:0-11635 GCA_037974405.1 Brachyalestes nurse | reverse complement strand
TGTCACAGTCACTGGCTTCTTATTCGTCTCGGTAAAGGATTCATGTCCCACTACAGTCTCTCCTTTGAACCACCTCACGTTAAGGAACTCAGCAGGAGCAACATTCTGAATTTCACACTTGAGCATATACTGTCTGCCTTCAATCATCGGTCCAGTGTGACCCACAGTGCTGACGAACACCCAGGCCGGAGTGTCTGTTGAGAGGGAAAAAAAAGGTTCAAATACCATTTTAAACCATTTTTACAACAGAAATGATGAACACATGAAGAAATAGTTACAGTAATATTAGTATTCATCTGTAAAATTCCTGCAATACAAATGCATATCTACCATAGTCCTATGTATAGCACTTGAAGGCCATAGCTGTCAGGTACACAGGACATGTTTATTAATAAACCCATAGAGATGTGGGAATACCAAACTGTAAATTAACCTAATCACTTTATTCTAGCGCCTTAAAAAGTTGCACTAATTTTTCATACATTCATTTATTAAGAAAGGTTGTCACCGTGAAGGTTGTGGACTCACAATCATGAATGTAAAGCTCATAGGTGTTCACACTCTCACAGACACAAATTAAAAAGTTTTTTTAAATGCTAGCAAACAGTTGTCAGCCAACAGTGTCTGTTGCTTATTTAATCACCTCCTTTTAGTTATTCTGACCAATACTGATGTCAGAGTATAATAGTGTGTTTATTTACCAAATTGAAAGCTATGCAGCAGCTAATCAGCCTTCACAGCCAACAGAAAAAACCCTTGAACTAAGCTTTTAATATTTTAAAAATATTCATTTTGTAGAAAGAGTGTTTTATCAAGCTCTGTGATAAGTCTAGGCTCGTGGTTTGTACCCAGTACTACAGGTTTTTCATCACCAATCTCTCTTCTTTATTACGTTAGGTTGGCTATTGTATTAGGTTGGAACACTGTAAAATTGATAACTGACTCCCTTTTTGACCAACAGGTGGCGCAATGTTGCACAACAGAGCTACAGCCTCAGGGCCTAAAGATGAAGTGCCACAATTCTGGATCATTTGTTGCATGCCTAAACTAAATCTGGTGTGGCCAAAAGTTTGTGGACTTCATCTATTAAAGGGGAGTGGGTTGCCTTTGCCTCTACTATTCTGGAAGGGATTTACACTAAGATGTTGGAACATTGCTGTGAGGACTTGATGGCAATCAGCCTAATGGACGTTAGTGAGGTCAGGTGCTGATACTGGATGATCAGTTCGGGAGAACATAGCTTCATTGTTCCACAGCTCAGTGCTGAGGTTCTATCCACACCTTCTATCCACACCGAGTTGCTGGCAAAAAGTAAGAGGATTTAGAACATGTTTATTGCATCCGGAAAGTATTCACAGCGCTCCACTTTTTCCACGGTACCCACAATGTTACAGCCTTATTCCCAAAATATATGAATTTTTCACTTCACAATTCTACACACATTACCCCATAGTGACAAAGAGAAATAGGTTTGTTCGAAACTTGCAAGTGTATTAAAAATAAAAAACACAAATAAAACATAAGTATTCACAGCATTTGCCATGACCCTCGAAAGTGAGCTCAGGTGCATCCTGTTTCCCCAAATCATCCTTCAGAAGTTTCTATAACTTGATCGCAGTCCATCTGTGGTAAATTCAGTTGATTGGTCATGATTTGTAAAGGCACACACCTTCCAATAATCCCAGTGAGCACAGCGGCCTCCATCATCCGTGAATGGAAGAAGTTTGGAACCACCAGGACTCTTCCTAGAGCTGGACGCTCGCCCACTCCGAGCAATCAGGGTATAAGGGCCTTATTCAGGGAGGTGACCAAGAACCCGATGGTCACTCTGACAGACCAGCATTGCTCTGTGGAGAGAGGAGAACCTTCCAGAAGGACAGCACTCCACCACCCAGGCCTGTATGGTAGCCAGATGGAAGCCACTCTTCAGTAAAAGGGACATGACAGCCCATCTGGAGTTGGCCAAAAGGCACCTGAAAGACTGCCAGACCATGAGAAATAAAATTATCTGGTCTGATGAAGCAAAAATTTAACTCTTTGGCCTGACTGCCAAGCATTTTGTCTGGAGGAATCCAGGCACTGGTCATCACCTGGCTAATACCATCCCTACAGTGAAGCATGGAGGTGCTTCCCCAGATTATGATGTGGGGATGTTTTTCAGCAGCAGGGACTAGTCAGGATTGAGGAAAATGTACAGAGACATCCTTGATGATAACCTGCTCCAGGGCGCTCTGGACCCCGGACTGGGGCAAAGGCTTGTCTTCCAACAGGACGACTCTAAGCACACAGCCAAGATAACAAAGCAGTGGCTTTGTTATCTTGGACAGCTTTGGGAACGTCCTTGTGTGGCCCAGCCAGAGCCCAGATTTGAACCTGATGGAGAGGTCTGTTCATGGCTATGCACCAATGCTCCCCATCCAACCTGGTGGAGCTTAAGAGGTTCTGCAAAGAAGAATTTGGGAAACTACACAAAAATAGGTGTGTCAAGCTTGTAGCATCACACTCAAAAAGACCTGAGGCTGCAATTGCTGCTAAAGTATTGAGCAAACACTGTGAATACATACTAAATGTTTAATTTTTGTTTTGTATTTGTATTAAATTTGCTTTTTTTTGCAAACTTTTTTCGCTTTGTCATTATGGGGTATTTTGAGGTAAAAGATGAATAGTTGAGTGGAAAAGTGGAGTGAATCCTTTTGGGACGCACTGCAAGTCATTTCTGTGGTGCACATTCTCATACATTTTACTGTGCATAAACTTGTCACCTTCTCGATATGCTTCAGTAACCCATTTCACAACTTGTCATTCAAGGATTTTCCATTAAGAGTCCCACAAAAAGTGACCCAGTAAATAAAAACAGAAGCAACTGTTGTATAAAAAAAGCTTTGTATTTACAGCATTTACAAGTAACACATATCAGAACACAGTGCTGGCATAGAAGGTTTATGTTACAGAGGAAATTCCACTCATACATGTTTATGCTGAAAAGTGTGGGTGCGGGGTTTTACATTCAAAACAATAGAAACGGGAAACACAGTAATGGATAAGGCCGCTTTCTTGACGACAGACAGCACTGCCGCCCATTAACCACCGCAAGAGAAAAACCTCTTTGATGGGGATGGCTCCCTTTCACACAGTCATTCTTTAAAAATATACAACACATTCCCAAGTGCCTTTTTTAACATAAATATACATATATTGACAATTTAGCATAACTTAACATAATTCATCACTGTTCCTTTCAATGTAGCAACCATCTGAATAAATATTCCTTCCTTTTTCAAAAATGATCTAAGACAGGTCATTATAAAAGAACACATGGCAGCTCGCAGTACTCAGTACAGCACTACTGTGATCTAGTGGTTCACTGACATGTGTAATACTAGAGCATGGTAAAGGCACGTACAGTCATTATGAACCTCTGGACACTAAGATCTACTGCTTTATCTCACTGGAAGCAGTTGAATTGGGCTCCACAAGCACAGCCATGGTAATCCAATTCCTGGCATAAGGGGAAATGTGAACAAAAGAGTCAATTAGTTAGCTTGGCATGATTGGAAGACGATGAAACAGTTCGTTGAAAGCATTAAAAGGAGCACGGCTCACTGAACATCAACCAAACTCCAGCGAGAACGTCCATGTTGTAGGTTCGCCATTGGGAGGGCCTTCAATCCCCTTCATCCACAGCTGGACACATCTTTAAGTAGTCATACGGAATGGCAGAAGTCAGCACATTGGGAGAAAAACAGGCACCTCCTACACATGAATGCTGTTCTGTGTGAGAGTCTTCATGGGTATGGGGTTCTCCTTGCCGTTCTGTGCTACGTCTCCGTTTTGAGCACTGAGCTTGGCGCCTTCCACTGTGTAGTGGCCCATCTTGGTGTTCTTGTAGTAGATAGAATAGATGACGACGAAGATGACTGAAGTGATCACCACCACAAGCGCAACAAAACCTGCAATCAGCGGCAGGTAGTCCTCTGTGTCGAAAGAAACAAAACACCAAAACAAAATCAATCACAATGTAAGTAACTGCTAGATAATGGCTACGTTCCCAACCTACTTTGGGCTAAACATCCCCTTGCAAAAATGAGCAAGAAAAGAAATTCCAGACCATAAAAGAAGCAACAGACAGAAGTAGAAAAAGGAAAGAGACACATGATTGGTCTTTCTTCACCCATAGCAGAATGTACAAATCCATGGCTGCAGTCAAAACCACACCCTCCAAACCCTCCATAAACATTTTGACTTATTCTTCTACAACAAGCCCAACAGCTGTACACTAAATATTAAATTAAGAACAAAACACAATTTTAATTAACAAATAAAGAAAGCATAAACACAACCATCTGTTTGAATCAATGTATTAGTCCAAACTCCCTGTGCTCCATATTAAAACAATCTGGTCTGGTTTCTGGTTTCTAGAATGTTTTTAGAATGTATGTTCTAAATGTATTTAAAACCATTTATTAATTCATGAGCTGTTTATCCTATCCAGGGTGCCTGGGGTGCTGGAGCCTACGCCAGCACTTGTGGGGTTCACAGGTCAGTGGTCCATCACAGACAGACACACACACATACACACACACACACACACACACACACACACACACACTCCAAGGAGCAATTAATCTGCCAATAATTTGGAAAAGTAATTTAATATTATTAAATCTGTGGCCGTAAATATATATGCATTTGAAAAAATATGGCTGTTGTGGGTTTGCATTTGTGAAATACTGGTGTACTCAATGTTCAGACTTTTGAACCTGGCTTTCTAATGACCCGTGGATTCCCAGTTTATCATTCAAAATGCAAAGTAATCCCTAAACCTATTTTTTGAAACAGTAACTTTTAGTTAGTTAATTAATAATTAATTGTTAATTAAGCAATCAACTTTATTTAAGCAATAGTAACAGCCCTAAACTGCAGGAACCAGACATTAAATGTACTCACTGAAGAAATGTAGCAATCACTTGTTTATTTCTACAAATACAACTTTTAAGATGAGTTTAAAGCTCAGCGCTCTGAATAAAGTTGCAGGCAACAGTGTTCCCAATCTAGTGCTCAAGGACCACCATTCAGTCCACGTTCTGGTCTGTTCTTGGCCCTGACACACCTGATCCAGAAGATCAAGAGGTATTTACAAGAATAAAAGTGTAGAATGGCTGAGAACTGAGCACTGGAGAGACTCTGAACATGAAGCGAAACATGCTTGTGTTCTTGATGAAATGCCGGTGATCCATTACTTTTGACAAACAATTTAGAGCAAGAATACAAGAGCAGAGGAGTCGGACTGTTTACCTGCTGGTGTGCAAAACTCCAGAACAGAAAATTTCATGCATGAAACTCAAGCTGAGTCTGATATTTTGCACTACTATAATCAAGCCAAACACTGGCTCAAAACCAGTTCATCAAACACTGTTCAAGTCTTTATCTGAAAGTGTTAGCACAGCCTTTTCAGTGCAGCAGCTTCCCAAATTCAGAACTGGCGATCTAGAAAGACATGTGCTCTTCGAGCTTGAGAAGAAGTTAGATTTTGTGTTTTGATGAGAAAGAAAGTAAAGAAAAAGAAAAAGTGGGCAAGGCAAAGCGGATAAATGAGGAAAAACATTACCTTTCATGATCACTTTCACCATTCTGACGGTGGTACCGACAGAATTGTTGGCAGTGCAGTTGTACAGGCCAATGTTATCGTTTGTTGCTTCCATTATGGTCAAGTTTCCTCCCTCCACATTAGTATGTGACTTTTTAGTCCATGTGATCTTGGGCTGCGGATAACCCTCGGCCTCGCAGACAAGCACCTCTGGATAGCCCCGAAAGACCGGTACAACTGACGGCAATTTATTTTGGTTGATACTTGGCTTGTCTTCAGAGATAGGGGACCACAGGCATGTGTGGGGAAAAAAGGAGAATTACAGACACTGTATGGTTAACACACTGCATATGAATCATTTCATTCTACCTCCTCCGTTAATAAACTGGGTCTGGGGCCCAAATGGGTCCCAACTCCCTCTTTAGTACTGTGCTATATAGGAGCGAGCTATTTAGTTAATTAACACATGTGAATTAATAAATGAATTTGAACATTTTCTCATCAACTGTCTGCATCAGTCATCTAAACAAACCAATATTCCTGATCCAAGTCAGCGTTCTTGCTTTAGTTCGGACAGGCTTTTGAGCTGGTTCTCCAAAGAGTCCAGAGTTTGATTTCATTAGTGGCATTAGCTAATGTTCTACCTGTTGCTTAGAATTAAAAATGCTTGGTGTAATGCAGGACCAGGGTTAGTGAGCACTGCTCTAGAACAGTCACGACGTGTCAGTAGAACATCGTGGTTGGTGGAGACATTTTACAACAGTGTGAAGAGGGAAAAAAATCACACACACAATCGTTTGTTAGTTTGTTATCTATTCGTTCTTTTCTACTGTTATTTGTCTGTGTTGTTGTAATTTGTTCTGTTTAATGTTTTTTTTTCTGTGAAACTGAAAAGCAACCTTGAATTTTATATAGGAATTGTATAAATAAAAATGTTGACGATGATTATAATAGTGTTTTTTGGGGGAATTCTGGGTCAGTGCATCTGGGCCTTTAGGAATAAAATCAGAGATGACCAAACTTACAGTGCACAATAATGGTGAGAGGAGCCGAGTCCCCTATTGGAAGAAAATTTCCATCCGGTTTATTTTTCAGTTCCACTGCACACTTGTACTGAGTTCCATTTTCACTTCTGTTGTGGGAGACCTCGTATGTAGCAGACCATGTCTCCAGACTCTGTCCAGGTTTATTCACGATGAAACTAGATTTATTGCTACTGGATCTATTCAGTTCAGTCTGTTCTTTATACCATATGACAGTAAGAGGTTCAAAATACTGAACATCACACTGCAGCAAATACATGCGGTTCTCAATCATCGGCCCACTGTGATTCACTGTGCTGATGGACACGGAAGGCACTGGAAAGGAATGAATAAGAATAAAAATTAGTTATCTGGAAAATGTGAACTTATATGACCACAACAGTCACTGCACAATGTTTAACGGCTTAAACTAATTCACTGTTCAGTTTGCAATCTCAAAGGTTATTATCCATTAACTATTACACATAAGTAACTATTACACATACACCTGACGACTCTAAAATGCTCAGTTGCTCAGCATTGCTCCCCTTAGTCTCACTCATTTGGCAGAATTCAGAATTGTGTATCCTTTTTATGTTTTTATCCTTTTTTTACGATAACTAATGTCTTGTTCAACGGTTTTATGCATCTTGGGTGATTGGATCACAAGCAGACCCCAGTGTAAACGACCACCAAGACACACCGTGATCTGATCACTCAAGCCTCTTGCTGAGGAGGTTCGGGATGCATGTGATCACATATCATTTGTAGTGTAAACGCCATTGTGTCCTCATGCGTCCCAGACAAGGACACCACAAGAAAATGCCTCAAATGACAGCGTGCCAACACTGTGTGGAGTGGAGCAGCATACAAGAAAACTTAAGCTAGCACAACCTAAAGCCAAATACAACAATAGCAAGTCTAGAAGGGATAACTTGGCTAGTTTTACGAGGTGTTCTGTGAGAAATTGTGATGTGGAATAAAACCTATAGCAGAAGTAATGTAGGCATTAATGAAATCTGAACACGAGTGCTCTGAACACCTTGCAGATGCATAGGTGTGATAGACACAGCTGTAAACAGCGATGTGTAAACAAGGCCTAACTGATAAAAGTTTTTCCAAAGTTCCTACCACCTCCAAAATACATCATCACGCAGGGTTTTCCCAGTGTCTAAATTGTAACACCTTGTAAAAAGCTGTAGAGAATACTGTGGCCTCAATAAGGGGTGGGTTGCCATGCTTACAGATTTTTCATTCTGGCAAAAGTGCGCTGGAAAGGAACCCTACTAACCCCTTTAACCCTACTATTGTGTTCCGGTCAAATCTGACCGATTTTCAAATTTTCTCTCTAGAAAACACAGTTAATTTCATCGGTTTGCTCTGACTTTGTTTATACAAAGCACTGGAATGCATAAAAAATTTTTTAGAATTTCTATTACATTTTGGGTGTTTTATTGAACTTAGGAACACTCATGGTGTTCCCGGTCAAAAATGTCCGGTCATTAGAAATTAATTAGTAAGACCATGATTAGTGTATAGAAACTCCTTAGCCACAACCTCCTACATACAGCAACGGCCTGAAAACTACTTAGTAACCACCTCCTAAACCATAGCAACCGCCTAAAAACTACTTAGCGACCCACTACGACACCATAGCACCTTTTATACCTTAGCAACCACAAATAAATTTTGTCTTTTTTCTTTACTAAATAAATCATACTGGTAAATTTTGACCGGGAACACAAAAGGTGTGATTTTTTGCTACTTTTTTGCTGCTGTCCTTGGTGAACATTGAAATTAGGTACTCTGTGACAAAAAGTACAAAATGTTTTATCTTAGTATGTGTTACAGTCAAAACAATCTCTCTATATTTTTTTCTTTAAAAAATGAGTTGTATGACCTTATGTAAATGAGGCCTACAAACCATAAACAGGAAATGAACGTTCAAAACCTGTAATGTTCACGTACATTTGAGTTAGTAGAAAGTTCCAACACAACATTAGGTAGTAATATATATATATACTAAAATGATCCCAGTCAAAAGTGACCGGGAACACAAAGAGTGTTATGCCAAAATGAACACAATAGGAGGGTTAGAAGAGTGAAGCTGGGGAAACTCTGGCCAAACTAAGCTGTGTATAAAAGCTGAGAGTTACATGCAAGTAAGTTTGATGAGGCCTGTGTCTCCAGCCTTTCGTTCCAATCCATGAAGGAGTGAACTACCAAAGTTCTGGAATTACCTGGGTGGTCTCCAGCCTTTCTGGAGACACAACCATTCAATTCTATTCCATTTATCCAAGCCAAATACAATTTGAGGAAACACACAAGCGTCAGAGCCAGAGCAGAGCTCTCTAAGTGCAAAAATCTTTGTCTTTAAAATCAAAGTGATATTTTTTATAATTGTGCCATGATAGAGGGCACAGGATCTTTGCACAAGAATAAGAAAATGGACAAATTGTCTCAAAGGCATTCTTATCCAACGGGGGGTTTGAAAGTGAGACAAACACAGGCAACTTGTGGCCTATGATTAAATTACCCAGACAGAGAGAGGAAACCCCCCCTTCCTCCTAAACATGGGCTCCAGAGTTTCCTCTTCTGTTCTGAGCTGGAATCTCAAACTAAGACCAGCTCTAAAACACGTCCACAACTGCACTGAATGTGAATGAGGCTGTGGTGAGAGGAGAATTTAAGCCCAGTACTAGTTTTGGGACTAAACAACCACGTTTTTGAGGCTGAACGCCATGCGCTCGATCCGCTTGTCACTGCACTTTCTCACGATTTACATGTTGGTATACACACTCAAAAAGGGAGATTTAAAGTTTACTAAAGTTCAGAAATCCTGGAGGGGTCGAGGGAGACCAGGAAAAGTGTTCGAGAAGTAAACGTTAGAAAGGCAGCAGCCCACCGTTCAGCGCGCAGCGCAGCGTCAGCAGCTCCAGAATTAGACACGCGTAAAGAGTCCGGACTGCCATGTTTCTCCAGTAATGTGAGTCACTGTTTCTCCCGAGCTGGAGGCTGAATGAGGGCTGTGGGAGTCACACGGCTACGTTCACCGGATTACAGAGCTCCCCGACTTCTCTTTCAGAGGACAGGCAGGAGGAGAATGGCTATCGTTTCTTTCCCAGCTAAAGAACCGCCCTCACACAGCTCCCACCTCAGGACCGCAGGAAATAACCCCGTCCCACCTTAAAGCACTCGAACAGAGCCAAGTAAACGGCAGCTGCATGTACACAAACCGTCCTGGAGGTTGATTTTCTTAACTAGCCTAACATCCTGATACACTATACGCACAAAAGTATTGGGACGTCTGGCCGTTACACCAACAGGGCTTTGATGACACTGCATTCAAATCCATAGACTTGAATATGGACTTGTCTCCCTTTGCAGCTATAACTGCTTCCACTCTCCTTGGAAGGCTTTCCACAAGATGTTGGCGTATCTGTAGGAATTTGTGCCCTGTAGAGCATTTATGAGGTCAGACACTGATGTTGGACGAGAAGGCCTGGTTCACAATCTCCGTTCCAGTTCATCCCAAAAGTGTTGGCTTAGGTTGAGGTCAGGACTCTGTGTGGTTATTTCATCCAAGTTATTTCATCTAATGTCTGTATGGAACTGCTTTGTGCACTGGGGCACAGTCATACTGGAATAAGAAAGCAAAGTTGGAAGCATGGCGTTGTCCTAAATGTTTTGGTCTGCTGAAGCAGTACGTCTGTCCTTTACTGGAAGTAAGAGGCCTAACCCTAAAAAAACTGATGTGTCCCAAGACTTTTGTCCATAAAGTGTATATACACTGATACAGATTTTAAAAGCATTTGGGAGGTTCAAAAGTATTCAGACACCCCTTCTAACTTGGACCCGTGCTTGCAGAAATCTCCATAGCTGCTAGCTGATCATATGCCTAAGGTTATGAACCCAATGCTAAGGAGTGCATCAAATCATGCATATAGTCAAGCAATATCCATGGCCTTATATTGGCAGTAGAATGGGTCAAGCTCATGTCAATGTTATGGAGTGCCATTTGTAAAAACAGCTTCACAAATTTAGAGGTGTCATTTGTTTATATTGCGTTATTCACACAATTTTCACACATTTAAAGCTAAAAACAGTGTTATGTTTTGGTACATTTTCTTGTGTAATTGTTAAATGTTACATTTAAATGTTAAATCTAAATTTAAATGTTAAATCTAAATATAAATGTTTAATCTTAAATCTAAATGTTTAATCTTAAATCTAAATGTTAAATCTTAAATCTAAATGTTAAATTTAAATATAAATGTTACATCTAAATCTAAATGTTAAATCTGAAATATAAATGTTAAATCTAAATGTTGAATCTAAATCTAAATGTTAAATCTAAATCTAAATGTTGCTTTTACAAACAGCGAGAGATATGCGAATTGGCCACGCCCCGTGATTACTATTGGCTGTTACTGAGCAGGGGGCTGGACTGCCTGCAGTGATATCCCCTCACCAACATGGAGGATTTGCTTTAAATGATCGTAAATCTAAAATATATCTCGCATGTGAAACTTCACATTTAGATAGGGGTCGGAGACACCTTCCCAACGACCCCTCGTTTGCCATAATAGCCCCCCGTGATCCGAGTTAGCCGAAAACTGTTCACCTCGCTCTAGTGTCCCATTACTTTTGTCCCCCACGGAACGCACGGTGCTTTTTCTAGGCGGGGCAAACACCAATCTCCATCAAACTTCACGGTTAGACATGGCTCTTTCCAAAGATCCCTCGTTTGCCATAATTGCCCACGGCGATTGGAGTTTAGGGATGAGACATGATTTTCAAATAGTCGAATATTCAATATACGTTCGAATATCGAATAGTTCTTTCGAATACTGTTTTAGCCGTATCTCACTTAAGGGACTCTTAAGTGAGATACGGCTAAAAACAGGGAACAGAAATGAAGATCTCTCCCAAACAATATTTCATGTAAAGCATTAATTCAGCCTGAAGGTGTCGCTAACAGTCAAACTCCCTACAGGCACAGTAGACTAGGCCTTCTTAGCTCATA
>JBBPCY010071737.1:0-11635 GCA_037974405.1 Brachyalestes nurse | reverse complement strand
TGTTAAAGGGAACACTGCTGTTAAAAAGCTCCTTATTAGTTTAAAGTGTTTACAAACCAAATGTTATTGCACTTTTGATCATATAGCAGTACTTTAAGAAAACAAAAGTGTGACATACACTACTTTTAAATTCATTATTTCATTTTGCGTATAACAATGTGATTAATTGCAATTAGTTGCAGGAAACCGTGCGATTAATTGTTGCCCAGCATTAATACATACATACATACAAACACACACACACACACACACACACACACACACACACACACAACACACACACACACACACACACACACACACACACATATACACACACACACACACACACAAACACACACACACACACACACACACACACACACACACATACACACATACACACACACACACTCACACATCGCAGACCATCAGAACTCTGAATGCACTTTAATGTCTAGTTCCTGTCTGACCAGGTATCATTCCACTGAACTTCCTCACTTTACACTTTATCAACTTCTCATATTACACTCTTTCAGCAACACCTGCACTTTACCTGCTGTTCACTGTTCACTCTACTCTTTACTGTTCACTCTTTACTGTTCACTGTTCACTCTACTCTTTACTGTTCACTCTTTACTGTTCACTGTTCACTGTTCACTCTACTCTTTACTGTTCACTCTTTACTGTTCACTCTTTACTGTTCACTGTTCACTCTTTACTGTTCACTGTTCACTCTTTACTGTTCACTCTTTACTGTTCACTCTACTCTTTATTGTTCACTCTACTCTTTACTGTTCACTCTACTCTTTATTGTTCACTGTTTACACTTTACTGTTCACTCTTTACGGTTCGCTTGTTACTCTTTACTGTTCACTCTTTAATTTCTACTCTTTACTCATTACTGTTCACTTTTTACTCTTTACTGTTAACACTTTACTCCTCACTGTTCACTCTACTCTTTACTGTTTACTGTTCTCTCTTTACTGTTCACTGTTCACTCTTTACTCTTTACTGTTCACTGTTTATTCCTTACTGTTCACTCTTTACTCTCTACTGTTTACTCTCTACTGTTCACTTTTTACTCCTTACTGTTCACTCTTTACTCTTTACTGTTCACTGTTCACTCTACTCTCTACTGTTTACTCTTTACTGTTCACTCTTTACTGATTACTCTTTACTCTTTACTGTTCACTATTCATCATTCACTCTTTACTGTTCACTCTTTACTCTTTACTGTTCACTCTTTACTGTTCACTCTTTACTCTTTACTGTTCACTCTTTACTGTTCACTCTTTACTGTTCACTCTTTACTGTTCACTCTTTACTCTACTCTTCACTCTTTACTAGTGATGCGCGGGTGTGGGCGGTTTTAGGGCAGACATTTTTTAAATTTCCCTCAGGTTGGGTCAGGTTTCGGGTCATTATCCACGCATATTTTTGCGGGTGGGGCGGGCAGTTTGGATCTCCTGACGGGTCGGGTGTTAAAAAAAACACTACTGTTTACTGTTCATTGTTTACTCTTTTCTGTTCATTGTACACTCTTTACTTTTTACTGTTCACTTTTTCTGTTTACTGTTTATTCTTTACTGTTCACTGCTTACTGTGTTCTGTTTATGATTTATTATTTACTGTTTTCTGTTAACTTTTCACTGTTCACTCTTTACTGTTTACTGTATTCTGTCTTCTGTTAACTCTTTACTGTTTACACTTTACTGTTTACTCTTTACCTCTTTACTATTTACTCTTTACTGTTTACTGGCACTACATGAGCTCTAGTGTCCTCCCAGATAGCACACAGCCATTGAAATAACATTTAGAGATGCACCGAAATATTTTTTTTGGACCGAAACCGCAAACCGAAAACCGAAAATGAGGAAACACTTGGCAGAAAAACCAAAACCAAAACCAAAAAAATATTATTATTAAATTATTAAAAGAATAATACTAAACTATGAAAATATTTATTTAGCATTCAAACAATGCACAATATAAAATACAATTTGAAATACAATATTTTACTTGGCTTTTTTTTGGCCGAACATTTTTGGTGGCCGAATATTCGGTGCATCCCTAATAACATTGATTCCATATCAGACAAAGAGGATCTTCAGTGTTGATCCAGCCAGCCATCTATTCAATGTTGAAAAATCAACGATTTGTGGATGGATTCAACAGGGATTCAACATTGTTTCAACACTTGTTTGTTGAAGGTGCTTTTCACCAAAAATTGTTTTTGTTTCAACATTGATAATTCAACACTCACCATAAATCAATGCATTTAACCATAATTCAATAACATGGTGCTATCTGGGCTGTTATTGATAGCTTATAATTTATACACACGCAGTGAGGGTCACTGCTGCTAATCACCTCCTGTGCAATAATAATCACACTTATGGTGCAGCACTGGTCCCTCTGGTAGTTTTACACCCAGTTCATATTGTTACACTACAGTACAGTACACTATATGTGAATCTGTTTAATGTAGTTTGTGTTGTTTCTTTTTTCACTTTGCGCTCTTTTGGATGTTGGTGTGTGTGTGTGTGTGTGTGTGTGTGTGTGTGTGTGTGTGTGTGTGTCACACTCACAGCTGTTTGCAGATGTTATGTTTGAGTAGTGCTGGATCACACTGGCAGGTCTGAGCTCTTTCAAATCCATAATCAGGAAAACAAGAACACGAACTAAAACAGAACCTGCAGACTGAGAGAGAGACAGACAGACAGAGAGACAGAGGGGGGGGTCCTTTAAAAAGTATTCTACATAAAACTGGCTTAATTCTGGCTTATTTTGTGGTTATAGGGGGAAAAAATCAAATTTTCTAGAAGAAAAGGTTAAACACTGATCAGTTTTAAAATGTACCAAGTGTAGCTGCAACAGCACATACTGAATTCACTGTTTTTGTGATGTCACAGTAACTAAGCAGGCTGTTTATTTCTGAAGGACAAAGGGAGGCTGGAAAATGGTCATAAAATGAGATATTACTGATTTTGGGGAGTAAAATCAAACAAATGTCATAAGTGGACCTTTGGGGGGGGGTGCATTAAATAAAAGGAGGATATGAAGCCTTTAAAGACCTGACAGGATTTGAGGCAAGTGGATGATTATTTAGAGGGAAGTTTTACGTCCTAACAGGTGGGCCATCAGCCCGCATGACTCAGTGTTTGTGTGTGTGTGTGTGTTTGTGGGTGAGTATGTGTTAGAGTGTGTGTCTGTGTGTGTGTTTGTGTATATGCGTGAGAGCGTGTGTGTGTGTGTGTGTGTGTGGGTGTGTGTGTGAGTGTCTCACCTCGTGGAAGGTCGTCTGTGCACTGCTGAGAGACGCACTTTGTCATGAGAAGTATCTCAGTGTTCGTGGTGACTGTGTGGGAGTGTGAGGAGTGTGTGTCTGTGTGTGAGGAGTGTGTGTCTATGTGTGTGGAGTGCGTATCCATATGTGTGTGTCGGTCAACATGTGTGTGTGAAGAGTGTGTGTCCGTGTGTGTGTGTGAGGAGTGTGTGTCCGTGTGTGTGTGTGAGGAATGCTGATCCAGGTTGGAGCAGGGCCTGCAGGAGTCTTTCAGCAGGACCTCCAGCCTGGCCTTCAGGGCTGCATTCTCTAAACACACCTGCAGGGGGCAGCACATCCAGTATAACCATACGCACCACATACAAACACACACACATTTAAGCTTGCACCTGAACTGAATAATGTATGTGTGTGTGTGTGTGTGTGTGTGTGTTGTTTGTATATACGTGTGTGTGTGTGTGTGTGTGTGTGTATGTATGTGTGTATGTGTGTGTGAATCTACTTACTCTTTCATAGCTGCTTTTGGCGCTGTCTAAGTGAGAGGTCAGCTCAGCCTGCAACAACAAAACCACAAGAACTAGACACAGTCCCACACACTCCTGCCTCACATGGTCCACACAGTTCCACACACTCTCCTAAAACAGAGTCCAGTACAGATTCATTTTGACCCATGCAGTGTCTCAGTCTGCAAGAGGGAGGTTTCCTTCGAGATGTGATTCAGCAAAATCTGAGGATGCTAAGTGCTAATTCTCTTTTGTTGGCTAACAGTGATGGGGGAGTGTTAAGAGAGAGATACAGACGACTAAGTGAGGGAAGATAGTGAGCCTCTTAAACTGTTCAACTGTTAAGATGTGTTTAGGCTTATTTTCTGTAAAACTGGTTGAGACTGTTGAGTCAAAATATGACACAGAAAAGTGGAAATTCAAACTTTGACAATAAAATTTTTTTTTGAATGTTTTTGAATTGTACTGAATTAACTTGATTTGACAGTCAGGTATTGATTACAGGCAATGTGTCATGTCTGGTCCACTTTAGTCGCGCCCTCAACCTCCCCCTTCGCCAGAATATTAGGGATATGCAGCTCTGGGCACAGGGCTACGACATGGTAAGTTGTTGTGTGTATGGTGGTCAACCCAAGTGAGAGAGATGAGCTTCGTTAGCTCAATAACAGGGTTGCTAGGCACCTGACGACATGCCCACCTGTCCTCCCGAGTTGTGATTAAGTGTTTTGTGTTAACGGAGGTTATTGTCAGCGTTGTGTGATTGGCTGTCTGGGTATGTGTTTAGGTTTAAAGCTCAGCCGATCAAAAGAATTGGTGCATGGTCAACGAGGCGCTCCACTCTGCCTTGACTTGGGGTTTGTGTACTTTAACTGGAAAGTCTAACCTCCCCCAAACACCATTGTGCCGCCTGTCCTCTCTGTCCGGGAAACAGACAGACAAGGCAAATGGGGGGGTTCTCACCTGGTCTGTTCATAATGTCATCTATCCGACCCTCGTTTCATCTTTCAGACCCACATCCAGCTGAGCCACCAACAGATCGTCTCCACTGCGTTTGGGCACTGCAGGGAATTTTATAGCTCGTGCTTATTATGCTCAGCTGGGTGTGTGGTTAGAGGTATTGTCCTGGCCTATTGCTATCACTGCCATCGATGGTTAGACCCTCTACAACAGCCCATTACACATCAAACCCAACCCTTGACCCTCACAATTGAGCATCATCAAGAAAAAGTTCAGTTTCTTGTCACAACCCTCACTTCTCACTTCTGGTGTAAGAATGCTGGTCCAGGATCAGTTTTGGTCTCTCATGTCCTAAAGAGTAAGGATAATCTGATCTGAGATCAGAACTCTCTGAACTGAACTGACTTCTGCCTCTTTACCTCTGCACTCTTCTCTCCCCGCGGGATGGAAGATTCCTTTCTTCCTGAGTCACTCTCTCTCGCTTCCACTCCTCTGGTCCCACATGCTGCTTCTTCTCCTTTTCTCTCTCCCTCCTTTCCTAGACCATTTCGTTCTTTTCCTCTACTCTCTTCCTTCTTTCCTCCACTCTCTCCCTCATTTCCTCCGCTCTCTCCCTCATTTCCTCCGCTCTCTCCTTCCTTTTCTCCACTCTCTCTCTCTTTCCCTCCACTCGCTTTCTCCTTCCCTCCACTATCTTTTTCCTTTCCTCCACTATCTCTCTCCTTTCCTTCACACTCTCCCCTTTCCTCCACTATCTCTCTCTCCTTTCCTCCACTATCTCTTTCCTTTCCTCCACACTCTCCCCTTTCCTCCACTATCTCTCTCTCCTTTCCTCCACTATCTCTTTCATTTCCTCCATTCTCTTTTTCCTTTCCTCCGCTCTCTCTCTCTTTTCCTCTACTCTCTGTCTCCTGTCTTTTATTGTAAGTCTCCTCATTTCCAGTCTCTTCCTTTGCTCTTGCTTTCTTTTCTCTTTCGTTCTTTCCCCCCTCGCTTCTGATTCGTCTCTCATCCTCTTTGGTGGGCTCTGTCTCTTTCTCCTCTCTCTCTCTCTCCTCCCATCTGTTCTTCAGCTCTCTCTCTAGCTCTATCACTTTCTGGCTCAGGCTGTCTCTGTCCCTCGTCACTTGAATGATGAATTTGTCGTATTCCTCCCTGATCTTTCTCTCTTGTTTGCAGTTGGGGCAGACCGGGGCGGCGTTGGGGGCGAGCGAGAGGCCGAGCGAGGATGAAGGTGAAGATGAAGATAAGGATGAAGATGAGGGTGAGGTCAGCGAGGCAGCATCTTTCACAACACACACTGCAACAGACAATAACAACAATTTCAGACAACAAAATCCTCACAGCAATGTTCCTACATCAGTACGTGACCTCACTAACACTCTCATACAATCAAATCCTAACAGCATCAGTACCTGACCTCACTAGTGCACCAAATAACCAATAATGAGCCCTCAGCTGAACTAATTAATTAACTAATTAATCATGGCCGTCGTTACCATCCACAGCTCTGGTTTTGTCGCCGGTGTTCTGGGGTCGGCGGCCATGGCGCCCGCTCGCGTCGGTGGGTGAGGTTTTCTCCAGTTGAGGGAGGAAGGCGTGGCCTTCTGGACCCTCTAGGCTGCTCCTGGGTTTGGGTTTGGACAGGAACCCTGAGATGGACAGGATGGGGGGCAGGGACGCCTGAGCCTGGACACACATCATTAATCAAAGACACTGAGGACTTAATACTGACTCTCCACTTTCCTACCTTATAGCACCACCTTCTGGGAGCACACTGTAACTTTAATCACTGGGCCCTGCCTTTCTGAAGTAAATGAATTACCAGCATTTTAACTAATTAAGTGAAGCTGTACTTGTATTCTAACATTTGGGATCATCAATGATTATTATTGTAGAGGTGCTACGGGAAGGGTTGGGGTTTACCCAGCATTCAGTGCGGCCGCATGTGCAAAGTTAGCTACCATTTGTGCATGTTCATGCTCTCCTCCGTGTGTGTGCGCGCCTGTTCCTTTAAGAGCTTGGCACCGACCGCCCCTGATCACGGCAGACACAGCGCCGGCTGGAAACGCCCAACGAAGCACGAGGTAATGGTACACCGGATGCTTTTCTCGCTCAAGTGCGACTCGCCGTTCATGCTAAGGGCTGGTTGCCAGTGGAGACGGCCAATCGCGGCCCACTCTTCCTGAAGGGGGAGGCGCTCCGAATCTTTGAGGACCTCCTGCCCCACAAACAGCAAGACTGTGCAGAGATGCAGGGCACCTCCGCTTTGGAGGGGGCGTGCCAAGAGAAAGCGCCTGTGAAGAGCTCTCCAGCCAGCAATGATGTGACGGTGAGAGGTTGGGTGAAACAGCCTGTCGGTTGCAGGGCATCCCGCAGCGACAGGCATGGGGGCGTGACTGAGACACTGAGGAGGATGACAAAAGGGCCAACCGTGCGCAGGGTTCCCGCGGCGGCGTGCAACAGCTGAACGAGGCACCTGCCTCCGCTGTGGAGAGCGCAGGCACATGGTTCGCTATTGCCCCGCTCCTACACCCAAGGACCCCAGCAGTATTTAAACTAGGGCAGGGAGGCATTGTGGGGCAAACGCCCCCATCACTAGCAACCCTTCCCCCGTTAGTGGATTTAACCTGGGTTTGGGCTGTCTGGGCCATTAGAATGGACTGTTCTTCGTTGGGGACATCCAAGACAGCTGCATCATCGGGGTGGATTTACTCAAACGCTGGCAGGCCGTTGTGGATGAAACAGACTGCGTGTGGATTTTGGTTTTGACAGCCGTAGCGGGTATTGGCCAGTGGAATTAGCACCAGAGGCTCGTGCAAAGATGGCTTTCTCCATAGGCCAAGGACTGTGGCAGTTCCGTCGTATACCATTCGGACTGCGCAATGCATTGGGAACCATCGAAGGGCTAATAGAAAAAGTGCTGGCGGACATTCGGTGCTCGCATTGCATCGTTTACCTGGACATGCTGGTGCATGGGGTTAACTTTGATGGCGCATTAACTAATCTGAGGGAGGTGTTCACGGTGGTGCACAGGGCGAATCTATGGCTGCACCCAAAGAAGTGCCACCTGCTCCGGCGCGAAATTGCTTTCCTGGGACATGTCATTAGTGTGCATGGGATTGCCACAGACCCATCCAAAGTAGCATCCCCAGAGCGACAGTTCAATTGGACTTTGGCAATCCAACGCTCATGTTCGGCCGTGAAATCCGTATCCCCGTAGATTTAGTGTTCAGGCCACCACCTGAATCAGAACTGCCTAAGAAACCAGGCATGGACTACTATTTCCAGCTGAAAGAGATACTGTTGAATGCGCATGAACTGGCACGACAAGCCATTGTGGACGCCGGGTCCAAACAGCGGCACGCGTACGACACACGAGCATGGGTGGTGGTGTTTCATCGGGGCTGCCTCGACAAGTTAGAGATTTTGTGTCCAATCGAGACCATGTGAAACTTTCCCAGAGCTTTAGCATTGACTATTGCAACGCTCTCCGCAACGGGATTCCCAAAAAGTCCATTACAATTACATTACAAGAGCTCATTACAAATGCTGCTGCCAGAGTTCTAACCAAAACCAAGAAAAGCGATCACATCACTCCAGGTCTTAGGTCATTGCAGTGGCTCCCAGTTCAGTACAGAATTGATTTCAAAGTTTTTCTCATCATGTACAAGTCACTCAGTGGTATGGGCCCTAACTCCATCTCTGATATGTGAGATGTTTATGATCCTGGTGGGTCTCTCAGATCTGCAGGAGCTGCTCAGCTAGTGGAGAAAAGATCTGAAACTAAACCTGGAGAAATGGTGTTTATCCACTATGCTGCCCAACCAACGACCCATCAGAATCAGATCTGCACCGACTGGAGCCTTAAAAAGTTGTTAAAAACGGCACCACCCTCCTTTGCCTTTCTTTTAAATACCTGCACTTATATCACACTTTGAATCTTGATTTTCTACCCATTCTTTTCTGTCGTTAATTTTTTAACCCTTCAATTTTTATGCTTAACATTTTTATTCTATTCCTAAGAAGCATTCCTATTGAATGATCTTTGTGTATGAAAATGGGCTTCATAAATAAACTCTCCAGAAAAAGAAAAACTCACTCTTCTGTCCGCACTGACTGGAGGAAGCAGCTGAGCTCTGGTCAGGGGAACGGCGTTCCTCTCTGTCGGCCACGTGTTTTGTACCTTACAAGGCAAAGAGACATTTTCCACATGTATATTTTACTGTGATGATAAATGCTGTCAGCAATTTCAGTATTATTCATCTTCAGTGGTTTAATAATCATACATTCCATTCACAGTATACTTTCCAGGATTGTTTATTTATTATATTTCTCAGATTTACATCCCTTTCACATTACACTGTTAGATTGTTACATTGTCTTTTTATTGAATTGTTTCTGGCATTCCTTGCACTTTGTTAGATGCTGTAACTGCCTCGTGTAATAATCACACTGTTGTTGAATGTTGAATGTTGCTGTATGTTGCTCTGTGGATCGTGGAGAAACGTTTCGTCACATTTCTACACATGTAGGTGTTCACAGCTGCTGATGACAGTAGAGTAACCCTGAACCGTGAACTTTTAATTATCCATACCTACAGAGTCACTTCCTAATATAATTATAATTATAATGTGTATTACCACATAAGTTATTTAAGGAGCTATTAAGTGCTGAAACAGAGAACAAGTGCATTTAAAGTTAAAGGACAAGCTAGAATCTGACACTGCATCATTAAATTACATTACATTCATTTGGCAGACGCTTTTATCCAAGGCAGCTTACAATACGAGGAAACAATCCAGTTTCATAACAGTGTGAGAACCAAAGGAGAGTTCTAAGTTCTGAAATCTTTATGAAGGAGTAGTGCAAGAAGATAGATAGACATCGGGAGAGGAGGTGCTCTCTGAACATATGAGTCTTCAGGAGGTTTTGAAGGTTTTTGAAGGGATTCTGCTGCTCTGATCTTAGGCAGTTCATTCCACCAGCGGGGAACCAGAATGAGAGCAGTCTGGAATGAGAGCAGTCTGGAATGAGAGCAGTCTGGACGGGGAACCAGAATGAGACCAGTCTGGACTGGGAACCAGAATGAAACCAGTCTGGACTGGGAACCAGAGTGAGACCAGTCTGGACTGGGAACAAGAATGAGACCAGTCTGGAATGAGACCAGTCTGGACTGGGAACCAGAATGAGACCAGTCTGGACTGGAACAACAATGAGGCCAATCGGGACTGGGATCCAGAATGAGACCAGTCTGGACTGGGAATCAGAATGAGACCAGTCTGGACTGGGAATCAGAATGAGACCAGTCTGGACTGGGAACCAGAATGAGACCAGTCTGGACTGGGAACCAGAATGAGACCAGTCTGGACTGGGAATCAGAATGAGACCAGTCTGGACTGGGAGCCAGAATGAGACCTGTCTGGACTGGGTTTACCTTGTGTGTAGGGAGGGCAGAACCAGACGATGTTCCTGGAGGAGTGGAGGGAGTGAGTAGGAACAAGAGGGTGAATGATGGGATTAAGGTCGCTGGGTCCAGACCCAGATGTCACTCTGTAGGCAAGAGTTAGTGACTGAATGTAATTCAGGCAGCTGTGGGTAGCCAATGAACTGTCAGTGGAGTGAAAGGAGACCTTTTGGGTTTTGACCAGCCGAGCTGCCACAGTCTAAACCAGCTGTAACGGTCTTGTGGTACAAGCTGGGAGATCCACTTGGAGGCACTGCAGCAATCGACTTCTAGTGTCTAGGGATTTGGACTCCAGAAATGTGTCGGATGATTGACCACATCAGGGGTCAGTGAGAAATGCTGAAAACATTCCAGGTTTCTTCTAAGACGATGGAGTTCAGGGGCTGGTTGGTCTAGTCAGATTAATATCTGAGCTGGAGGAGGTTTTCTGTCGTCTCCATGATGCCTTCTCTTTCTGAGCTCTCGGGCTAATTAGCTAACATGAAATTCGGAGTGAAAGTGCTTAGAATTGAGACAGTCCTCCACCTGACCAAGGCCATGAGCTTTGTGAGTAGGTAATGTAACCATAATCATATACTTGACATCCCACCACACACACACACACACACACACACACACACACTCTTGCTAATCTGATTTCTCAGCTCTGAATCGCTAACGAGCTCCAAATTGAATGATTACACGTCGTTTTGGCCAGAATGTAGGAACACTGATTTTTTTTTCCCCAGCGTGAAACCACATCTGTGTGTGTGTGTGTGTGTGTGTAGTGTGTGTGTGTGTGTGTATTTCAGTAATGAGTGGTCTCCATGCTGGGCTCTTTCGAGTGCGCTCTTTGTATTCTAGAGTGTATTAACGAGCCTTTCTGTGATCAGGGCGGAGTTAATCAGTGCCTCCGGAATTAATTGGCTCATTGGTGTCCAGAACAGACACTCCACTCAGAAATGGGCTGGAATTTTTCTCTCTATTGTGGGTCTTCTATAGAGAAACACTTAAATATTAATCAGAATATTAACCAGGCATTGTTAGCACCATGCTAATCGGTGGGTTATAAGCTTCCAGTGCTTGTTTATTTATGTCGGGTTTATTCATGTAGCCCATTATCATTCACAAAAGCCATTCAATGTTCTTTACAGAAATAGAATAAAAATATTAAGCGTAAAAGGTAGAAAAAAATAAAAGAAATAAAATAAGTTAAATAACACATAGAAAATCAATAAAGATTATTAAAAGTGCAATGGATATTTATTGTTATTGACAAAAGAAAGCATGCATAATATAAACTTTTTGTTTTGGATTAACTGGTGTGGATACCATGCAAAAGTGTCGAGCCATCCCTCATTTCTTCATATTTCTCTTCCAGAGATTCAGACTTTCTTGTATGTTAATGTGTTCTTGAGGAACAGTTCTCCAGGCTTCCTGAAGGACTTCCAAAGACTCTCA